>BGPR01037179.1:0-15228 GCA_013235015.1 Araneus ventricosus
ACAGAAAAAAGAGCTGTCGGACGGGGTGGAACAAGAAACGATAATAAATTAAATCAGGAATGCCATCAGAAAATACTTAAATAAGAGAAGTGCTTTCGCGTTTCCTCTAGGAAATGAGAGATTGTGCTGGAAAATAAACTGCGATCAGTGACTGGCAGCAAAATAGAAAAAAAAATATTGTTAGCAGAAAATAAAGCAAATATTTTTATATAAGTGAATCTTAAAAAACTCTACATGGAAGAAGTTTGTGAATAACATTTATTTAATTATATATAAAAAAATATCTAAAATTTTTACATTTTGCATTCTATTAATATTCAAAATTTTAGCTTCCACTTTCATTTCTATTTAACAAATCTTTCAATCTCTCTAAAATTACATTTTATATCTTTATCAATTTTACTATGTCTGTACTGTTAAATAGATCTATTGAAAAAATGGCGAAACTTTTATACTGAATCAGAAATAAAGAGGAGATGCACCATTATATCTCACAAGGCTTATTTTTGAGCATTTCTACAAGAATCTAAAGAAGAGAGAAATAATATTCACAAGAAAAGATTGGAATAAATTCACTCGTTAGAACTCGAGTCTATTAATTTAAATAAAATATAAAATATAAAAATTTTGCACATTTAATGAAAGTGCAGTATACATGTAACTGCAAATTACTAAAAATTAAAAAAATGAAGAAATTATGGTATTTTGTAATTTTAGTAACGTGCGTAAACAACAAAGTGATGGATTTTGAAGCTAGTGGTGTATAAAATAGAAGCTTGGGAGGAAGCGATAATGCGCTTTTCTTTCAGATTGATTTATACTGTAATTTAATTTATAACAATAATGAGTTAAAATATACAATTAAAATCTTTGTGAATTGTTTTCAATAATAAGATTTTACAAGATGTTTATTTTACCAATTGAATTCATGCATGATTCTATAGGCTTTGCGATCCACGGTAATAAGATATTAAAAAAATAAAGGAGGGAAATTGTTAATTTTCTGTTGGAATCCAATCACGAGTATTACGTTCAAACACTAGTCCTCTTCTTATATTGAGTAAATATTATATTGAAAATTAAATCGTGAAACTGATTTTACTTATTACCCTATGGATTGATGTATTATTGTAATGTTGCATCGGAAATAATGTATGAGGAAATTATTGTAATTTTTAAATGGTAAATGGTAATTGGATAATTGAATCGTAAACTGAATTCCATTTATTTTAAGATCTATTTTGTTTGTTTTATTGTAATCGTGATGTGATGAAATTTTTAAATATGTATTCTATGTTGCATGCTATTTAGTATTTTAATATATTAGGAATTTTAAAAATTACGAATGTAATGTAACACATCGAAAGAAAAGTATGTGATGTTGTTCGAATGCGTTCTCTACGAGGTGTAGACCACGGGTTTTTTCAGTCAGCGGACAAAATTGTTTAAATGGAGAACCAACTTAGGGAGCCCAGAGGTTACTGCAGAGGCTCTGTGCCACGTATGTCCTCCTGTGTCTCGTGCTGGTAGGGGCTTTGTGGCAACTGTCATCAACTTTCAATTGCGTGCTTTTTTGCTGGACGGTGAAATCTTTATGTTACACTTTTCAAATTATAAAAATAATGGATTTGAGTAAAATGCGCCTTGAAATTTGGCCTAGCAACTCAGAATACTTCGAACTCGGTGCCTAGACGTCTCAAAGTCGTTTGGATGGGTATGTGTGAAGCTTTATTGAAAACCATAAGCAAAAAAATTACATCAAGGATATAAAAAACACACAAAAGGGAACTTAACTATACATAAACAGAGAAGACTATATTGATATATATGAAAATTAATACACTTCTGTAATTATATTATGAATTATTTTATAATCAGATACTTGTTATTTAATTATTACACATATAAACAGGGACAAACACATAACAATGAAAGGCTAGGTTTCAATAAGATTAATGACTTATTTATTGATACTGATATGCTCGAAGAATTATATACAATCAAACTTTTAATAATATAATTTTTATTTGTTTTTTATTTTTTTAAATATTATATTTAGGATTGTTTCATAATCAATTATTTGTTGAAAAACAATGGGACAATAATATACAAACCAAATTTTAATATTATTATATTATTAAATTATAATAATATTATATTTAAAATTGTTTTATAATCAAAAACTTGTTATTTTACTATAACAGACATAAACAGTCATAAACACAAAACAGTAATAGGCTAGTTCCCAATATGATTAATTATTTGTTGGTGAGTATTAATATGCTAAGAGCAGATGGATTCAAGGCCTTTAGGTCAGTCAGGTGCTATCTTATTAGAAGGTTAGGTGAATTAGGTGAATATCTAATTAGGCAATTAGATGGAAAATTTTCACAAACATTCTTAAATTCCACTTTAATAGTCACCATTTCATCGGAGACCTCATGATATAATGGATTTCTAAAATTATTCGATTGTTCATGTTTGATTAATTCGATTAAACACATTTCAGGTTATCATAAATCAAGTAAGCACCAATTTATGTTCGTGCTGACTTGCAATCATTTGAAATGTGCTTAAATCTATCTGAAATTTATTCCTTTTTTTCTCCTAAGGGTTACTTTAAAGAAAAAATAAATTAAAAGATTTTTATACTTACTTCCGTGTTTTACAAATACTTTTCTTATCATAGTTAATTTAGTTTTACGTTTTACTCAAAATTCCTAGAAAAAGCTTGAAAGAAAATCTTCAGACTAGTTTCCCTGCAATGGATTGGGTTGTTTTTTTTTCAGAAATGAATTAGCATTAAATTTACTTCCTTTAGTTTCTAGAAATCCTTTAATCGACCAATTTATTTAATATGCATATTATGTTTTTTAATATCAATTGTTTTTTATTTTGATGGTAACGAGAAGAAAATTATTTTCAAGTTAAGTACGTTCGTTTTAATTCCTTTAACATACTAAGAATCATTTTATGAGCTACTATTAGATTCTTCGCAACATTTTAAATTTTTATTTCTGAGGAAATCAATGTTTCCATCATTTTTCTCAATTAAGATATTTTTTATGGAATTTTAACAATAATTTTGGGAATTTATTCAGGTAGCCTTTTGATTATGTACAGTGATTAGAAAAATCCTTTGGACCATGCAAAACCTTATTCTTAATCAAATATTTGGTTAATCATGTTTGAAGTAATTTTTAATTAACTTTGCATGAGTTAATAACTTCGTATGTTATCAATTAAAAAACAGGCTTAGAATTTTTTAAGCAATTATCACTTTATTTTTCAATTTCATAACCGGTAAATTTGAATGGAAGTTGTGGTTTGAACGAATTACCCTGAAAACGAAAAATATTAAAGTTATTCTTTCATTGCAAAATAATGTTTTGCTTCAAACTGTTACTGGATAACTGTCAACGCAGTTTTCTCCTCTATTAAAATTAATAGAAAACTTAATTTTTCTTCATTTATTAAAAATATTTGCTTTTAAATGTAAGCAGAATAGTGTTGACAATTTCATACTTTTTCTCCACAATTCTATTCATTTCTAGATCTTTCAGTAGAAATGGTTTGTTCCATTGACTCATTACCAGTTTTGTTGCCGTAACTATTCATCACATTCGGTTTCAACAGTCGTCAATAATATTCTTGTGAGAAACATAAAGCTTTTAACGATAATTTTATCAGTTCAAAATACTAAGAAACTGTTTACTCTATTTGTATACCATTCGAAGGAAAGAAAATTAAATCTGACTGATCCGTCCTCTGATGTCTTCTTTCAGAACCGGTCCGAAGTAACTTTACCAACAGGACAAGGTACAAATATGGCGCCCACACCACTACCAACAACAACAACAACGTCTCATTTTCTTTTTCAAATTCTATAATGTTTTCTTTCTAAATGTCAAACAAACTTTCACTTAGTAATACTCATATTTCACCTGCAAATACGACTTATTAATAATATGGTGAGAACTTCAGGATCATATTGCGGTCTTATTGAAACTAAAATAATATACTCAACAATTTTTTAAAATATATGACAATATTTATCTAGTCTATTAAAACATTTTTTCTTTCACACTTCCGCTTTGGCGCCACCCCGGATTTTGTTGCCCGGATTACCGGGTCCTCGGGCGGCCTCTGTCTTTTATAACAGGCATTCCTCCTTAATTAGTCAGTGCAAATGTGTCAGTCTCAAACAATAAGCTATCTTTACATCTAAAGAATTGGCTGTCGGTAGAAAAAACCCTGTTGACAAGCTGGAAAACTAAGGCCCACCGCCATTTCCTCGTCTGATTCCATAACAGTTACAGCTATGAGACTAAAAGAGGGTGGAAGAGAATGCAACTGATGAATTTTGTAGATCCTCTCCAATATACCCAGGTGTCCAAGCATAGGTTAAAAAGTCCTGGAATTTAGACTTGAAGCCCCATTTTTTTAATTAACAAAATCATTCATAGTTGTGGATAATTTTATTTCGAATTTCAGAATAATATCCGGGATAAACATATTATTTTCTTTATTTTTACTATATTATTATTTTTATAATATTATTTTCAAAAGCGACTGAAATTCTCATCTCAAAAAATTTAGCAGCTCGTTTAGTTTAGTTGTATTAACGTACTGACTGAAGCCACGAGAGCTGTTTTAAGACAGCCAAAACACTTGAGACGAAGTCATGACAGTTGTGAGCCAATAAAATCGCTGATAGTTGTGAATACTTTCCTTTTGAATTTAAGAATACCATTCGATTATATAAGGATAAAAATTTTTAGCCCACATTTACATTAATCTTCCGTTTAAAACAACACGCGGATTATTATGAAATGGACTTCTAACTTTGAACAATGGCCATTGATGGGGACTACATCTGAAATGGTACTCACTCGGCTTCCTTTGCGATCCTCCGTTGGCTTTCCTCAATAGCAATAAACCTATTCATTGTACATGCAATGATCGATGTCTAAAAGGACTGGAAAGCAGAATATTCCAATATCAATATTAAAATGAATGAATAACAATTTGGTAGAATGTCAATAGAAAAAATATGTTGGTAGATCGTCTAAACCAGTCATAAGGAAACGATTCCATAAAATAATCAATTTCTCGAAATTCTGATTACAATTTCGTGAACAAATAACCTCAAAGCAGAAGAGCTCAATTGTACTTCATTATTACTTCCTTTCTCTCAAAACCAGTGCGATTATTCTCCCCTTGAATTCCTGATACACTTATTATATACATTTTGTATTTAGCCTCTACAAGAGAGATCTAAGTAAAGAGAACCGAGTATGCATTTGGATCCCTTCCCACTGAACGACTGGATCCAAACTGTGATGCTTATCTAATGTATTAGTATAAAGACCGGCATATAGTCAACCTTTTCAGGCATTTCGTTCAAAGTTTGAGACAGATTAACAGTTTTATTATCAAGAAAACATATCAAATATCATTTCTGTAGCTCTTTCCATTATTATGTTATAGCCTTCACAAACAGATATAATTTATAAATGGTTTTTTAAATTCATGGAGCTCCTAAATGTAGAAATTTCAAGGTTGAAATATTTCGTCAAATTATTATCAAGAAAACATACCAAATATCATTTGTGTAGCTCTTTCCATTGACATATTACAGCCTTCACAAACATATTTAATTCCTAGAATGTTTTTTCTTTAATTCATGGAGGTCCTAAATGTAGAAATTTCAAGGTTGAAATATTTCGTCAAATTATTATCAAGAAAACATACCAAATATCATTTGTGTAGCTCTTTCCACTGTTACGTTACAGCCTTCACGAACAGATTTAATTCCTAAAATGTTTTTTTCTTTCAAATTCATGGATGTCCTAAATGTAGAAATTTCATCGAAATCTCAAGGTGAAATATTTCGTCAAATACTATTCTATTTCTTTGTATAATTCGTTTACAAGAAAGCAAAAGCACCAAGAGTTGAAAAACAATATCAATTCTAATCTAATCATATATTATGAGCAATAAATATCCAGGCACTGAATAGTAAGTTGGTGTGAGGAACAATATTTCCATATCGACTCTTATTTTCCCACCAGTCGAATGGAAATGCCGCCCTCTCCTACTACAAATCGATTCTTCCCCTTTCTTGATGATCCTCGTTTATCTAGGCGCTTTCCTTTCCACATGCTAGCCGAACTCGTTAAAGTTCCGAGTATCTTCTAATAATAGATCTCTCATAAACACAAAATCCATCCATTCCAGAAAGGTTAAGTAAATGAATCGCTGCAAGCCTTAAAGCAAATACCCCATCCCGAAGAACATCATGATATCAGTCTTCACCATTTTCACTCCATTAGGATGCTACAAATGAGGTATAATTGTTTCCACTAATATAGTGTCGAAATAATAGTGAGTGTAATAAGAAATAACATGTCTTTTGAATGGAGGCGTTTGTCTTGAGAATCTGTGACCACTGTGATCTGAATGGTACTTGGATTTGAATTATTTGACTGCCTGTACTTGGGGTTGAATTAATATGGCTCCTGTATGAATTGTGTTGAATGATATAAAATGATACATGATTACTAATAAATTTTTCAGATAGATGTGATAAGATTAGATTAAGATGATTGTTTTATTTGTAGTACTTAATTATTTTGTAAATATATTTCGATTTGACACTTGAAATCAATGACTATATGATGGATATTAAGTGTCACTTTCGATCAAACTTTTATTATATCAAAAGTGTAAGAAAGAATAGTGGAGTGATTCAGAAGTCGGTTCATTTTAAAAATCAACTCACAAACGAAGGAAGATGGAAAGTAGCCTTTGCTCAAAGGATGAAACAAATTCTTACTTTTTTTTCACGAAACCAAATTTATTGTTGGCATAGCTTACCAATCAGATTTTTTTTGCATTTGCGGAGAAATGCATTACATAGGATAAATAAATATTTGCAGTATTACGGTTCAAATGCTAATGACAGTTGTCCTCCATTCAGGAGCTCAACTGTCAGACCAGTATAACAATAACTACTTGCTCCATTTGACAGCCCAGCAAGCAACATTTCTAATGACACGACATAAAATTAGCTTCACATAAATGTTGCTTGCTGCAATGAAAGAAAGTTCAGTTCGTCATCATTCAGTTTATGTTCCTGAATGGAGGATGACTCATTGGACATCTTCAAGCCAGCCAGTGTGTTATCCTATGCTGTGCACCGTTCCGGCATTCTGCAGGGTGGTGGTTTTAAATCACAAACTCTGCTACAAAAATTCCCGTTTCATAATATTAAAAATTTTCTTTTCCATCATTTCTGTTTTTAATAGCATCACCATTATTCGCTTGCGAATAATAATTTTAAAGCCTCCCTGGACTTTTAATAATTCTGTATTTAACTGTAATTCAATTATTCTTCAGGATAAAGCTTCAATTATTCTATTGTTTTAATCGCATTTATTGTAAGAAGTGTAAGGCAAATTCGAACTTTCAAAATTTTATACTTATTTTCCAGCTTATCCAAAAGAGAAAGAGTGAAATTAATCTTTAAAATTACAACTATAGTAATACCGGGTTAACCGAACTCAGGTTAAACGGAACCAGGTTATCCGAAGTGCCGCTAAAATCACAAATCAGAAAACATGTTTTGTACTGCCGGAAATAATCGCGAAGGCGGGATCTTTTTAGTAATGAATATCCCATTTTTTTCGTTTAAGGAGATTAATTTTTAGATGCTAAAATTAAAATTAATAGGTGTTAACAATATTAATCGATATTGTTTACTGTGCCTTGATTCCTACGGAGGTTAACTTTTAATAAGAACATAAGCGTAGCGAGCTTACAAAGAATTTTTTTTGAATTCGTTTTACACTCAAACATTTTAGAAATACATATTTTGAGTGGATACAAAATAGCAGTGTTCATGGTTTAACTGAAAAGTCTTTAACCAGAAATGACAGCTCCTTCAATGCAGTTAACCCTAGGTTATTGCTGTATGAAATCTGAAAATATCCTTGTAAAACATATATTCTGAGAAAAGAAACAGAAACTATTTTAGTCTCTTTCCAAATCTCTTAAAATGCATTATCTTTATGCCATTTAACCGCTCATTTGAATGTTCTTAAGTCTTCTGCTGATGCAATCTAGGGTTTGCCGGGTAGTAATATAATAAGAAAGGAAACGAAAATAACTACGGTATAATAGGTTCTGATAGATATAGTCCACGAGAAAAAATGAAGGTTAAAGGTTTTCCACATTCTCTATCTGTCCGTACACAAGGCAAAATCCTTTCTGATTAGAAAACATCACACACACACACACAATCCAGGTGTTTTATTTAATGTCAAGAAAAGGACTGGATAAAATATGTCTATTTTAATATCTAAAAGTTTCAATTAAAAAATACCATCTTAAAACTGAACTTTAGAAATCTATGTTGACATTTAATTCTTAATGCACAGAAGTTGTAATAACATTTTTCTCAGACTGCACACTATGCAAATTAGCAGAATCTCACTTCGTCATTTTTTATCATTTTTTATTTCAAACCATAAGTTCTCTTTCATTTTGCTGATTAATAAAGTACAGAAAACCTGCAAAAACTTAAAGATCACCGGAAATAATATGAACATATAAAATATAACAAGGCAAGAGAATAAAGAAAAGTAACTTTATTTCCCAAATAAGAGTTTCCTTCATTCATAAAGAGTAAAGGACTAATTTAAAGTAGAAGCCTTGAAAAGTTTTGAATTTGACAGCGTGAGAGCCTTAAAGTTGAAAACAAGCTGTCACCAAACTATTCCAAACAGCTGTGGCGGAGAGTGTTATCAACACATTGTGGCAAAAGCATAAATATTTTAGAAACTAAAATAAAGCGTACTCTTTCAGATTTCGTTTGTGTTTAAGGTTTAAAGATGCAGCGATCTGCATTTCTCTAAAAGATTTTCTAGAAAATCCAGTCGTCGCATGAAAGAGGGCAGGGGCAAGGGGTATAGATGAGGAGTCTCAGGCGAAACATTAAACAAATATAACACATTTGCTTGGGTATCCATTTGTGTTCAGGAACATTTTTGAAAAATAACTTATATATTTTAATGTCATTTTTCTGCATATGTTTTAAACTAAGAAATATTGTAAATTAGGCTTTCAAAATAATATTTAAAAAAACCTGAAATTTGAAGAAAAATGACTAAAATGTTGCCTTACGCTAGCAGCCATAAGACAACATCTGTGTTAATATACATAAATCCTTGCAGGGTACATTTTTATGACAGTTATCATGTTATTCTCTAAAATATTTCTTGTACTTCAAAATAGTTTTGAGATATAGCTGAACATAATTACTAAGCTAGTAATTTTTCATAAAAACAGTACTAGTTTATAATTAAGCATAAAATAATACTTAATTTTAAAATTGACCTTAGTTTTAGAGGACAACATCAAACATATTACAAGAAAACAATCAGCAAATTTCATTATCAATGCAGATAACTTTTTGAAATCATTTTTTGCAAACAGTTTTCCTCAAAAATATCATTTTCTCAGAAAACATTTCAAGTTTTTCCATGCAACATAAATTAATGCTTACAGTTTGGTAATGAAACAGCTATCCATTTGTAATTTACATTAGAGTAAAAAAGTAAGAAGACAGTTTAGAAACTGATTAAACAGGCTACAAAATTAATTTTTTTTTTGATAATTTCATCAAAGACTGACGATTTTAAACCAGTCCGATACCTTAACTTTATAACACCGTATACGACGAGAGAGTGAAAAATGCTATGTTAAGGCGATACTTATCTTTAAAGCTGGCACTGAGATGTCGAGTAAACATTGTCTTCCATTAGCTATCCTGCGTGATGTATTCTTGTCTCCACGTTATTTCAAATGTCTGAAATATACAGATCTACATCTTTCTTTATTTATTAATCCTTTCTATTTCAGACACATCAAAATTATGCAAGTATTTATTTTTTTTACTAAATTATTGACGCCTTCAGAAAACGAGCGAATATTTTTTTTTATATTGGTTCTCTACATTACCCTTCGTTGTGTTTTTCCACTTTTTTTTAGTTAAGTTCATAAAATAAAAAAGTCTCAGTGCTGTTCAGCTTGGATTCGAGACTACCACTTTGGGACGATTTTACAGCGGGAAAGGGGTGTCAACAATGAATCATATGAGCGCTTTTCGGAGTTCTTTGTGACATCATGTTCAGTAAATGTAAACATCACCTTCCATTCTTCCCCTATTTTGATGAAAATAATACCCTAACGCATACACAAAAGCACGGGGTTTTCGAATCCGTTGCATTACAATATATTGTGAATTAAACATACTTTAAGCAGTAAAGCATCAAGATTTACTCTACTATTAAAATTGGCGCACATTTGGCGCCTTTCAACTGTCGTTAAGCATTTTGGCGATAAATTGTTGCCAGAATATGTGAGCGCGCCAATGCGCACTACTAAGTTCTGATTTTTTGCTCTCTTCTCTTAAACCATGTATATAGTTGTGTGGGTGGGTGATCGTGAAATTAAGTGTTGTGTTCGTGAACAAGGGTTCTGTTTTAATCTTCTAATTAAACGGACATTGCATTAAACGCATTCTACTCCACTGCTCTTCATGAGTTTGGACAGAGCTGCTTGTGGTGGTAATTTAATTTGGGTTATTAAATTTAACAGGCTGCATCTGCTAATTTTTGTAATAAAGTAACGAGGCATGATTGGATAAACATTTAGATTTCTAAAATGTATTATCTGATGCTGGGTATATACTTGAAATAAAATCAATATTAAAAATAGTTAAATTCAAGAAGCAACGAGAAGAGATTTAATTGAACACAAAAAATAGCGTGATTCATAAAAAATGGGCAAAACTGGATGTGAAAACATTGTGCCTACTATTATGTATTTTCATCATAGACAGATAGATAAGAAAAATTAAGGCTAGTAGTCACTTAAGAATTAAACAGGTGGTAAAGGACCAGGTTACTTAGAAGTTATAAAACAATGCTTATAGAACAATGACTGCAGTTACAGCTTAAAATAATTATAAAAAATATAAAATAAAATTTAAAAGTATAAAAATAGTTTCTTTTAGTCCATACAAGATTTATAACGAAAACGTGGTGGGCGTGCAATATATAATTAAATAGTTTATTTAAGTCACTAACAATTTATTGCAATGCAAATGATGTGAACTGTAGTTTGAGTTGTTGTCTCAACTACAGCTACTCCTACACTCCTTGCTATGGAATATTGCATAGGCCCCGTTTTTTTCGTTTTAAATCATGGTAGGGTTATAAATCTATCGAGGTTAGAATGGTTTATACTTTTTTTAGTCCGTTTTAAACGTGGTATATTAAAAACTTTTTTTATTTATTTAGATAATTGTTCTCTTCTTTTTTAATTTTTGTGTGTGAAATTTTAACATTGATTTTAAACATCTTGATGAGATTATGACAGAAACATGTGGCAAATTTCAAGATTTATTTCGGTTTCTCTTCACCTGATCTTAAATAGAAAGATTGTTATACCTGTCCACCAATAATATATCAAATCTGTTTAATTGGTATTTTCTGAAAAATCAAGTTACGTGACGCAGAGACAACTAGAAAACTAGCAACAGCGCAGTATTTTACTTCCCCCCCCCCCTCTGGGATTTCGCGGCAAGTAAATTATTGTCATTCTGGTATAGCAAGCCTCTCCTTCAATCCACTCATCATTCTCTCCTCTTTACTGCGGAATTTCTTGGAATCCACTTCTACAGACTCAGGAATTCCCCTGATCGCTATTCACGAAACGACGCCTGTACAACGCCATCTATCGAAGCTCTGGGTCCGGTACAACACAAAAAATATTAAATAAAAAAATTAACAGACAAACAAGAAAGCGAGTTAATATTGCATTGTCATCTAGTTCTGAGCTATGTTAAAAAAAAGTTTCAAGTCTCAGCTCAGGAAGTTAGTTTAAAATCGATTGCAAAATTTGTACCGGATATGAATAGACAAAGCAGGTCTCAGAACAGAGATAAATAGTCTGAACCTAGATCTAGGTAGGAAAAGTTCTCTTAGTTTCCTGGCATAGACTATCCCCACAGGCAAGTTCTAACCAAATCAAAGGCTTATGAAGATCAACAAAGAATTAGACAATATACTAGTTTCTAACAGGGGTGGAACCTGCGTATTATCGCCTCGTTACTCTCTGGGTACATTCCTCATAGTTTCTAAAACAATCTATCTAGTCTATTAGGCGGGAATAATCGCGCTGCTTATGGAGGTTTTCGTTGTTATTTTCGTGTGTTCCAGGGTCGGATTGAAGTAGACAATATGGGGCCTCGCAACTTTCAGGGGCCTCGGGCCTCAAATTTTTTCCGGTATTTTCAGGCTTATTTAATTTTTGTCTTTTTATTTGTTTTACAAGTGCTATGTGTGTACTCAAACGTAGTTAGAAATTAAAATTAAGTACCACTTAAATTACAAAACAATATTGATAGTAATTCTTTTCATGTTTTAAATTTCTCTTGTGTGATCAATCTTTATAGTTGACGGATGGACTCATGAGTCAACACCATAATCTGTACATGAGAATTTGGAATGTGCTAAAACAAATTTTTGGTGCTTTTTTCACCGTTTTGAAAAAGTATTTTAAATTTAGAATTTTTTTTAAACGCAGATAATGAAACTAACAACTTTAAGCTGACCAGCAACTAAATATTCATATAAAAATTTCATAACCATATTTATATAAAACTGCTATATAGATATTAAATTAAAATCAATAAAAAAAATCGACTTTGGTAGTTATGGAGGTTTGAGCGCGTAGAATTGATTTGCCTAGGGCTAATAAAACTGGCCCTGTGGTGTTCTGTTCTACATTTTTGATATTTAAAATAAATATATCAGTGCTACTTGTATAGTGAGCTTATGATTCTTAAATAGCCATAGTTTTTTTTTTTTTCCAATTTTATATCACAGATGTGAATATTTCAGTTGAAATATTATCAATTTCATTTATTTTATTTTCATCATTCAACTCATTCTTTAGTAATTTTATATTGCTTTTTTTTGTTAAATGTTTACATTTTCTTTTTTATAAAATTGTTTAAAATAATTGGCACACTCTTTTCCCAATTACAACTAATTTTAATAGTTGCTGTCTTAAATTGATAGTTTTGTCCTTTTCAGATCGAGGTTCAAATTACAGAAGTAAGCATACAATATAGTAGTCAGTGCTTCAAAACTAGACGTTATTATAACTAAACTAAATTGTGTCATTGTAGCTGCTAAAGTTACCATCACACTTTTCAAAACACGTTTTTTTTTTAAAGATTATATGTCCGGTACCTCTTTTACATCTCACCATCTTGAATTGATGACTAGAATAAATTTCCAGAAACTATTCGAATGCATGCAGTTTATTTTTCAAATCTCATTTTGAGCGACTAGATGCGATGAAAAGATCCATTTTTCTCAAAATTTTCATATTTGGAGATAGCTTTTGCAACTACATTGCAGACTTTACATTTGTTACTAATTATTGTCTTGATTCGAAAAAAAAGTTGCGTTGGTTAGTAAAAGGAATTAATATATGGTTCAAATTAAAGCAGAATTCTTTCGATTGCCTCTTACTTTAAGAAATGAAACCTATAATTTGCTTTTATTTCCTTTAATTTGAAGAAGAAGAAATGTCAGGGGAAAAAACCAAAAGCTCGAATAAAATTATAAACACTTTTTGTTTCGTTTTCAGGTACGAGATAAATGGAATCCATATTTTATTTATACACTTCTAATGTCAAGTTTCACACAATCAACTGTTTGAATTCGCCACTCTGTTGCACAAGAAAGCAAAATAACAGCTCGCGTAAAAAAAACCGCACGTGTGGCCAGCCGTGGTTTAGATACGCCGCTGAATGAAATGGCCGCCATGAGTAGCGAAAAACCGCCCTTGTGGCCGTACTCTTATAGGCAGCGCTTCTACAGCAGCGGCTAAAATTTTCATATTAATTACGAGCTTTTCTTCAGGATCAAGAGAAGTGTCGTGAACGAAACTCTTAATATAATATCCTTACAAAAGGACGTTGACACATAATAAATAGAATCATGGAGGTCAGAAGTTTGGGAACCACTTTGTAAACAATCTATGGGAGAAATGGCATTCCGATATTTTTTTAGTAGACAAGGCTTAAGATACTAAAAGAAATAAAATTAAGATTCCCTTTCTCAATTGTGCTGAATTACAAGATATCTGTTCAAAAAATCCACCAGATATTTAAGCAGAGTTTTTCGACAGAAAATACGACTATTTCAAGACAGATGTTGCAAACTGAGAGAAAATACATCTAATATTCAAATTACTAAATAACAAAAGTGGACCCTTTTAAGCCTGAAAAATGATACTGGCTTTACTAGCTAGTAAAATACTTTGAAGAACTTTTAGACATTTAAAACACTAAACTTTGTCGATGAAAACTATGTTTTAAAAGTAAACTATGTTTAAATTTGGTGTAGTAATTATATATAAGTCTGAATTGTCCAGTTGAATGAATTTATTATGAATTGAGGAAAAAGCACAATTACACCACTTTATCCTTTTTAATCAGCCAAAATAAATAGTTAGTAGTTAATTGAGGAATGTATTTTCTAGTTCAAGAAGGTCCTTGGTTTTGATCCACTTGTAACGGCGGTATTAAGTGTGTATAAAAATAGAAACCAGAATTTGACTCAAACAGAAATGTCCACTGTGTTTATTAGATCGTAACCGTAGATTTTATTTTTTAACAGTTAATGATGGTTGCAATGCAGACGATGAAAGAAATAAAATTACAGAATAGAAAATAGAATGGTATACAGCATGCAGTTCTATTTCAGCATTTTATTTTGATTTATATTGTAACTTGGTTTATCTCTTTGATCAATCGTTCAACCTCAATATTAACATTCCTGGCGTTTTGCAAGCATAGTTGAGAACCATTGTAGAAAGATTCGATTGAGGACAAGAGAATAAGAAGCACCAGAAATAGCATTTATCGGTTACGAGAGTGAGATCATCTTCTTGTGTCTTGATTAATGAACAGAGAACAATTGTCATCAAATATTTTGTTGTGTGCTTTTGCAATCTGGAAGCTCAAATGAAGATGATGCTGATATCGTCACAGGTTCAATTAGTTAGGATTCAGTTTCCTTTCAAAATTCAACGTTTAATCCTGTTATTTCTCAATAAAAATATCATTAAAGAAGTATTTATTAA
>BGPR01037180.1:0-15228 GCA_013235015.1 Araneus ventricosus
GTCGGAAAGACAAAACTTTGGTGATGGAAATGGAAGTTCTCCGATGCTTTTACTTTGACGGTCGGAAAGACAAAACTTTGGTGATGGAAATGGAAGTTCTCCGATGCATTTACTTTGACGGTCGGAAAGACAAAACTTTGGTGATGGAAATGGAAGTTCTCCGATGCTTTTTCTTTGACGGTCGGAAAGACAAAAACTTTGGTGATGGAAAAGACGGAAGATGGACATCTCCGACGACGGACGGTACAAAGTTGAAAAAAACCTTTTAGTTCTTCAGGAACCTGGTAACGTGCATCTTAGGCATGTTTTGCCAATTTCTGGATCAGCACAGAGCATCAAGACTGCATTATTGGATTTTTTCACTGACCAAAACATAGACTTTTCTAAATTTGTAGTGGTTGCGTGCGATGGCACTGCTGTTAATACTGAACATAGTGGAGGCGTCGTATGCCTGCTTGAATGGGAGATTGACAGACCCCTGCAGTGGGTAGTTTATCAACTTCATTCTAATGAATTTCCACTAAGGTATTTGATAGAACACTTGGACGAACCAATAACTGGCCCTCAAGGATTTTCTTGGCCAATCGGTAAAATGTTAAGTAACTGCGAGCATTTATCTAGCAATAAAAATTTTCTACAAATTTTAGGAAAGTTTCCTATTATTGAAAAATATGTCAGCGATAATTTTAGTATGGACCAAAAATACCTATGGGATATTTTTATGGCTGTTACTTCAGGCCACTGCTGACCGAGCCTTGCTAATAAAAACCCTGGAAAATTGTCACTTTCCAGGTGGCTCACAACTGCCAATCGATTGCTTCGACTTTACATAAGCACAAGAGAGCAATTTGAAAAAATTAAGGAGATTGCTAAGTTCACAATAAAAGTTTATGCACCCACGTGATTTTATTTTAAATGTAATCCAACCACATCATGAAGCTCCCGTTCATCTACACCGAACTATAAGTTTCTCACGGTACCTAAGCAAATGATCTTAAAAAAAAAAACTATGTAATGTAACCATTCAGCGAAATGGTTTCTTCGCACAACCAGAAAACATACTTATTGCTATGCTCACTGATAAAAGATCACATATTAGGAATCTAGGTATGCCAAGAATTCTTTCTGCACGAGCAAGAAAATCACGACTTTCATCTGTCCATAAGTTTAAAATACCAAAAATTAATTTCAGTGCTGAATATTATGCTGATCTTATAAACTGGCAACAATGTGAAGTAATAGAACCAACTTTGACACGGCATCTATCCGAAGAAGACTGCGCGTGCTTGTATTAAAGAAAGTTCGCCCCTTCTTGCACTTATTTGTGACTTTCCCAGTCACACCCAGGTATTAGAAAGGTGTGTGAAAGCAATCACTGCTGCTTTTAGTAAAGTATGTGGAAGTTCTTTCCGAAATGGCTACGTCAGAGCAAGAATTGTATACAGGACAATCATGCCGGCTTTCGAGACTAGGGCAGATTATAAACCTGGCATAGTTGAAAAGTAGTGCCTCAAGATAGGGTGGTTGGGATGGGCGCGGATGGAACTCGATATACAACCACCTCCACGTGGTGAGTTCTGGGTGGTTTCTAGAAACTAGCAAAGAGTTGCATATACTTATAATGGTTATAAGGAAGCTTAATTAGTATTTTATAATTAAACGGAATTGTTTATTTTCGGTAGCTTTGTCAGTGAGTAACCGATGCATACAGAAATAATTGTCGCCAAAATTATAATAAAATATGTGGGTTTTTTTTGTTAAAAGTTAAAATGTTGAGGCTCTTGTGGAGAATGAAGATAAAGCGCAAAACTTCAGCAGTGATATGCTTGTCAATAGACACCTAGTGCTATTTGATAGAAGAACTTTTGATTTTTTTTCACTCCACCCTACTGGCTAGCTCTTTTGGAAACATTGAGATTTATTACAAACATTAACACACAAATGATACATACAGTTTCGGCTCGTACATAAGAGCTGCAATCTCCCCTGAAATTATTTTAAAAGATCGTATTTTCCTTTTTATTCTAATTGACTTACTTTTCCACTTTGAGAATTCAGTAATCAACAAAAATGGCAAAAAAGTAATAAAAAATGCAAAAGGAAGACGGAAAATCAATTAAGAAAGAGACAGACCAGAGCTGCAGAAAATATTACGCCTCCTCAGGATATGAAATTAACGTAATGAGCAACGCGAAGCAGTAGAAAAGCAACCCTTTCTCCGCTTGAAATTGCATTCATTTGAGCTGCACTCCAGATCAGCTCACGATTGGCGCGACTTCTTCATTTGGCTTTTTTTTTTTTTTTTTCGCTTTTTCTCATGAGTTAAGTAGGTTTTTTTTATCTAATTCCGGAGGAGTTGTAATTTTTTGCTTCTTTATGTTTTTTCGGATGCTGATCACGAATCTGATGTTTGTCACCAATAATTTTTGTTAGAATTTTAGTTATAGCCAAAAAACATGAAAAAAAATTTTCCCCCAGTTTTTTTGCTTTTAACTCAAAAACCATCTATTTTTAGTATATCATCATTACATACCAAAATAATCAGCACAAAATTTCCTACAACTTACATAGGTCTATACAACTTTTGCAGCGCTGCTTGTTTCCGAGCTAACAAGCCGCCACTGGATACATATTCACATAAATTTCTAACTATTACAAAGGGGTTTCGGATTTAGGCTTTTTGTAGTCGTTCACCTCGCCATTCCACAGTTCTAATTGAATCTTTAACGTCGATGCCCTACTACCAACGGTAGAGCTGTTCTTATTGCGCAGGCGCATTTGTTACCAGATTAGATTTTCAGTACTGAATTTTCATAAGATTTTACCCTGCAATTGTTTCCACATTGCTGAGTACCCCTCAGCAATGTGGAAACAATTGCAGGGTAAAATACAAAGAATAATCTTATACAATGTTAAAACCTTGAATTTCTGATCTTTCTGGTTCTGTTGTAATACTACATTTGATGCATTTCAGTAGCTCTGATTGTAAAATTACTAATTTTATTTTATCTCATTTAGGTCTCGATGCCGCTTGGTGGAAGACGTCGATTAATGTCCTGAGCCAGAAAGATGCCCTATTAATGAAAACGCCTCAGCTGACATCTCATTTTCTAGAATGAAAGAGACAACCGTGAAAGAAAGGGACGACAATGGGAAGGTGACAGAGTTTCAATCTCCACAGAATTAAACTCCAGCATTCTATGGCGTATGTGGATACTAGCACCACAGGAAAAGAATATTTTGTTTCCTGGATATCCTTTAGAAAATTGAAGTTCGCTGTTTTATAATTCTTTAGCAATCTATATATGCTTATGACATGTGCTGCCAAGCTTTTCCTCAGCAACTAAATTTAAACGGACATTTATCTATTCTAACGGAAGAGAAACCGTATACTTGTAACATGTGTAGTCAAGCGTTTACTCAGCAAGAACATTTAACCGAGCATTTAAAGATACATACAAAAGAGGCACAGTTTGCCTGCGATGTGTGCTGTAGAGCATTTTCTGACCAACAAAGCTTAACAATACATTTAGCGACGCATACAAAAGAGAAACCATTTGCCTGCGACATATGCAGTGAGGCATTTTCTCAGCAGCAATATCTAATGACTCATTTTCAGATGCATACGAATGACAAACCGTATGCCTGTGACACATGTAGTAAAACTTTTTCTCGACAACGACTTTTAAATAGACATGTACTGACACACATGGAAGAGAAACCGTATGCTTGTAACGCATGTAGCAAAGTGTTTCCGCGACAATACCATTTAAACAGACATTTACAGAGTCACTCAGAAGAGAAACCGTTTTCCTGCAGCATTTGTAGCAAAGCATTTTCTCAGCTGAAACTCTTAAAGTCACATTTAATGGTGCATTCAAAAGATAAACCCTATGTTTGCGACACGTGCAGCAAAGGGTTTTCTCAGCGGCAAGATTTAAGGAGACACATGGTAACTCATACGGATGAAAAACCATACAAATGTGAATTGTGTAATAGAAGATTTTCTCTAAAGAAAGCTTTACAGAGGCATTTAAAGGCACACGACCCAACTCATTTGAAGCCCAATCAAGAGAAACCATATATCTGTGACTTTTGCAATAAAATGTTTTGTCTTGAGCGATATTTAAAGATACATTTACGAACGCATACGAAAGAGAGACCATTTGCTTGTGAATTGTGCACTAAAGCATTTTCCGTGAGGCAGAATTTACAGAGACATTTGCGAACGCATACGAATGAGAAACCATATGCTTGTGACATGTGCAATAAAGCATTTTCTGATCAGGGTAAGTTGAAGAAGCATTTTCTGACTCATTCCAAAGAGAAAACCATACCCACGTGAGGTGTTGTGAAGCGTTCTTTTCGACAAGGTAATTTAAAGACACATTCACTGAATGTTTAAATAAAACGAGAGACATTTAAGCGCAGTCATAATGTTTCACATAAAATGGAAATTTGTTATACATGAATGTTCGACTCGGGACCGCTGAGAGTCGAGTCGGGTCCCTGGACAATGTGCTGGCATACGGGCCCCTTACCCTCAAGGTTACTTCAAAGTAGAGCCTCACACTCAGGGATGTAGTGGAACTGGTACGCACTGGAACGCCGTCCCGCACTGCTTTCTTTTTCACGAGAAATAAATAAGGACAAATTGTGAAAGCGTCCTTAAAACATCACAATTCTTATCACCCAGTGTAGAGCGTCCCGGCACTGCTATAAGAGCGTTCCGGCACTGGTATTAGAGCGTCCCGGCACTGCTTATTTTGTGACTACACCACTGCTCACACTGCCATGTGGGCCTTCCTTGTAAATTATGACTGCGGTGACTAATCAGCGGACTGAAGTCTTTCTTCCGGTTGCTTGCCCAGTGACGTCACGCATTATTGTGAAAGTCTGAATTTCAGCCACCTACTGTATTTTAGATTAACATGAAGAGAATGTGTGAATTTTTTTATATTCAGAGAAAATACACATAAAAATATAGTTCAACTCATGCCAAGGTCCATTTGACATGGATAACAATAAATACTCTAGTAAATAAGAAAAATATTTTTTTTCTTTACCCGGGAGCACGGGGATTTTGCCCTCCTGACACTTCTCTCGGCGGTCCATGGTTAGACTAAGTGTCGACTGAAACAGAAACACTTCATTCTATTATGGACATTATTCATTTTAAAATGAATGTATTTTATAAAGAATTATATTTAATGCATTTTTTTCTTTAGATGTAATTACGAGGATGGATTAAAAAAAGTGTACAAAATTAATAAAAAATTATTTATTAACAATAGACAGAAAATACAAAAGGCTATCAAGAGGAATACTTGCCTATTACTTTTCAACATAATCGCCAAATCTAGTTAGGATTTTATCTGAACGCAGGACAAACTTGTTTAACCTGGCTTGGCAGAAATCACGTCCTGTCCATTTAGCCAGTTCTCGACAACTGTTTTCACATCACTGTCTGAAGAGAACCTTGTTCCAGGTAAGTGTTTGGATCCAGATTGGGTGCCGAATCTGGGCTGTAGAGGGGTGGCTCCAGAAATCCCACTTCAACTTATGCAGCAATTCTTGAGTTTTGCGAACAGTATGGTATTGTCATGCAGGAGGATGACACCCTCACTCAACATGCCAGGGCGTTTGCGTCGGATGGCTTCACGATGGCCCAGTGACTATTTCCTTTTTCCAAAATTGAAGGAACAAGATTATCTCCAGACAGAGATGTAAAAACTGGTGTGACGAGAACTGGCTCAATGGGCAGGGACGTGATTTCTACCAAGCCGGGTTAAGCAAGTTGGTCCTGCTTTCAGATAAATGCCTAAATAGACGACGACGAAAGACGAGCAGTTACCAGAGTACTTGGGCCAAGGGCCCACCACCTCTGATGCCTTGCTTCGAAGTTGGATGAATCCCAAACGGTTGTGAGTAACTGATGAATGGAGTCCGTTCATCACGAGTGTGGAAGGATGACTCGTCGACCGTTCATCTGGTCATGCCTGTGGGGAGAGAAGGAGAAGAGGAGGACAGGAGACAGGAAGGATAGCCAATCAGGGGAGGCTATTTGCCCGCCAGTGCTTCCAGCACGATAAGGAGTTTTTCTTCTCTGGTGCGTGCTGTTTTGCATTTCTTCGCTGAAATGCCTAAATAGATTTGGTGATTATTTGGAAAAGCGATCGGCCAGTATGCCTCTTAATTCCCTTTTGTATTTTCTGTCTAATGTTAATAAATAGGGTTTTTTTTATTACCCTTGTAACTTTTTTTTTATCCATCCTCGTATTTTTGCTATTTTCTAATTTTCTGTGAAAGACCTAAATAGATATTTATAAATTGATTTTTTTTTTATTTCATAGGAAATCAATTTATAAGTACTGAAAATATGTAATGTAAACTGAAAATATTTGCATTTTACTGCAGAATTGTATAAAACACAAATGTTTCCTTGAAACTGTAGTATTAAAATTAAAACTGGCCTATATAGGGATATTATTTATTACTAGCCGCCTTTGGCGACCAGCTTGCATACCGGGAATATATTTTCAACTGACTCTCTTATGCATAATTTCATATTCATGGTTCCCTTAACAAAGTAATTTCAAATTACGATGGGCATTTAGCCCACGTTCTTTTCGTAGCCTTTCACTCGTTCTGTTCCTTGTCTACAGGAACGTCCCTAATGGAGTCATGTAACATCCAACATAACGTTATCGACGCGAACTTTAATTTAGCGAATTTTAATTCAACTTCAAAATAATGCGACACATTTTGCGTCCAGCAGCATTTAATTGGCTTAAAACATGCTGATAAAATGAATTAAAACACAGCAACCATAATCATTCAGCTTACTGGATCATTTCCTTATATATTTACAATCTTGAGGACTCCAATCCAATAGGATGTTATCTTAGCTTTCAACAATGGAAGAGAAACACGCATTCATTGTAACAATGAAAAGTATTAAAATTCATCAAAAAAAAATCTTAAGACAATTAATATAATTGAAAAGATCATTTTTTAAATTCCCAGATGATGTAAAAATAATTTTTGTGCTGTAATATGTTCGGAACTTATTACGGAAAAACGCAAAAATTTAGCTTAATTTTTAATTGATTAAAATTCTAATTGAAATTTCAAAAAAAAAAACGGCACAGAGGTGCTCATTCCCACCCTCCAAGGTATGTTTGTGCCAAATTTCGTAGCTCTAGGTCTAGCGGTCTGTCCTGTAGAGCGCCAACATACACACACTCTCCTTTATTATAAGTAGAGATGTGGGATAATATTTACTCGCGTGATATATCTTCATCTTATCTATGTAATCTTTTTGACAGACAGTCGAATTTCGATTAACCGTCACTTATTTAACCGTCAGTTTCTATTATCCGTCATCGTCTAAAAAATTATCAACAAGCAAACAGTCATCTGTAACCCTTGCACACCGAGAGAGGTGGTCCCGGACGTTCTAGAAATTTTCCCTTAACAGCAACGAAGGCCGGTCTGAGGCGGTTGGCTCCTTTTGAGGGGAGGGGAGTTTCTGAGATCGCTTAGGAGATAAGCGCGGTGGAGGGTTCAATTATCCTTGCCCACCACAGCCCATTTCCGTACGCCTTAACCCTTTGCGACGCAAGGCATCAAATTTTTTGAAATATGATTAAAAAACATCATTAATGGGTTTGGTTTATTGTCTAGACATTGAATCGACAAGGAACATTACTTCATTCCGAGGGGGGTCGTCCCGCTCATATGAGAACCCCCTTAGATACAGCTTCCTTGATACACTCAAAAAATACTGTTGAATCTTACAGAAAATCATAAATTAAAGCTTCAAGAATATTGGAGGAAAATTTTCGAGTTAATTTGCTAAAATTGTAAACTTTCAGAACTAAAAAAAATTTCTTATCTCTGAGTTAAGGAATTTTCCCAAACTTTATCTCTAATAATTCCTATTCCGAAACGAAATTTCGCAAGGCTGCTATGTACATTCTAAAAGGAGTACTATTAGCCCTATCCTAAACCTATTATTTTCCATTTATAGTTGAATTTAACGGTTGAGAAGCGAGTGAAATTAGGTGTGCCATCAGCTGGCACACTGCGCCGCAAAGGGTTAAGGGAAGGTTACAGCGGGGGTGGGGTAAGACTGATGGTGCTTAGGCGTGTGCCTGAATGGCGTTACGCCGGTGAAATGCTAAGTTTGTCACGAAAACCAATTTTGAATTTTTAAAGCCTGTGTGACAACAGGCTAAATTTTGTTGACATGTGCTGGGTGCGAAGGGAAGAAAAATAAAACAAGAAAAGTGCCAAATAACCATGAACCTGGTCCACGTGATGTCTGACTGAAATAAGCCGCAGGGCCTCCACCAACCGAAAAAGCTAAAAAGACTACCCAGGTTGGGAGAGTCCAATTCATGTGGTATCCTCCCAAAAAGACCCGGTTTAAAACGGGCTACAAGAAAAAAAGACGCCTCGTGATTCAAGAGTTAAAATTGTCCACGGATTACTTGTACATCTTACTGTTGAAAGATTGATCGTTTTGTAAAATTAAATACAATGTGTATATATTCACTTTTAAAGGATTTTATTTTCACATTTCCGAACCAAGCCAGCAGTGAAATCAATTTACTCTACATATATATTAACAGATTTCTGTCTATTCGGTTATCCGTCACAGCTCTGGTCCGGACGGTGACGGTTAATCGAAGTTTTACTGTACCTAGTTTGAAATCCCTTCGTCTGTTTTTTTATAGTCATCAAAGTCAAATACTAAGCTGCATCCATTTTGCTGTACCAGCTAGAACTTCTAGAAATTATTCTTATTTGAAAATGTGTTTGTCCAATTTAATTTTAAAGATAAATTCTCGTTATTTAAATTTTGGTACTTACGTATTAACGCCACCGAGACTACAGATTTGGCGGTTTTTAAGTGCCGCCAAATTTGGCGGTTTTTGTACTTACGTATTAACGCCAATTTGGCGGTTTTTGTACTTACGTATTAACGCCGATTTGACGGTTTTTGTACTTGCGTATTAACGCCAATTTGGCGGTTTTTAAGTGCCGCCACTTTGGCGGTTTTTGTACTTATGTATTAACGCCAATTTGGCGGTTTTTAAGTGCCGCCAACGCCACCGTAGCTACAGATTTGGCGGTTTTTGTAAACAAGATTGCTCTTTATTGGCGCATTACCGCCAATCTGTAGCCTCGGTGGTGTTAATACGTAAGTACCTAAATTTTATAAAATTTTTCACTAGTTTTCTGAACAGATATCTTAGTATTTTTAATATGTACTGTGGTGTTTTTAAAATTAAATGCTTACAACATTTAAATTCTTAATTTGTTTTTTAAGTTTTGCGATTGAGTGTATTCAACATTTGAATTCCTATATATTTTTTAACGTTTAGTGTTTGCTACTTTTATTCTTTGTTTATTTGGTTCTCTTTTCGTGTCATTCTCTCTGTAACCGTGTTTTTTTCTTTTTTCTATAGTGTGCATTTTCTTTAAATAAATAAATAATCTTCGTATGTGAGGTCTTGTTTTTTTTAATTTGCAGTTGAATGTGAAATGAATTTTTTAAAAAAACAATCGTAAGACTTACGTAGGCTTTGACTTGTTGGGAAAGGAAATATATATTTTTCTATTGAAAACATATTTTTACGAAATTCGTTCGGTGTTTGTACTGTGAAAACAGTCCAACAAGCAGGATAATGGAGAATAAAGCTTTATTCACAAATATTCAGGAGAACACGAAGCACAGATAACAGGAATAATAACTCTTATACAGATTAGCAACGCAAACAGACAACAACTTACTAGTAATAACAGTACGTTCGTATTTAGCAACACAAGCCGTAAGTAAATCACTAATAATGACAGTAAGAGCATTTTCAGTAGCACTCAGCTCACCGGCTTTCCAGCTCGCAGTGCAGACAAAACTCCAAAGTCATCCTTCCTTTCAGTTGCCTCCGTTTATATACCCTAGTTCGATTGGTCGTGACGTCACATGGAATCATCTAGTACATTCTGTATATCTCCTCTCCTAATAGAGATGTCAAGGAAATGATCACATTTTCTGGAATCTTCGATTTGTCAACAAAATTGTCGCCAAGGTCAGGTGTTCAGTCGTGGCTCCTCCGGCAATTCCATACTTACCCCTGTAAAACTATCTTCCCAACAATAAGACTAGCGAGGAGGGAAAGCGACGTTACGTTTTTGCAACAATATACAGTACAACCTCGTTAATACGTTATTTTGCTTTAGTTCATACTCATTCCAATGTGTGCTAAAATCCTTACAGTGTCGCAGTTATTCGATAGTGCATCACATTCAGTGGCGTAGACTAAAGGGGGCGGCTCTCCCCGGCGGCGTTTCGAAGGTTTATAACTATTTATAAAAATTATTACACTCTTTATAACTATTCATAACAATTATATAAGAAAAAGCAGCGGCACAACTTCAATCATTGCGCACATAAAAATATAATTAATTCGTGTTTTTTGCCTTTTGTCGGTAAATTGCTGTTATGTTAAAGATTGGTGATGGTCTTGCAATCTATCTGTAGAGATTAAAGGCACCAAACGTCGAATTATGTTACTAAAAAATTTTTTTAAGGTTTATGTACCCTACGTAAGTTACAAAAGTTGCAGCTTCGCCACTGATCGCTTTGACCTCAGATAGAAAGTGCGCAGGCGTGCGGTACACCTAATACATAACACTAGCCGTGATGCAGGTTTTTTTATATTTGTCGTTCTATATAGCAGGGGTTCCCAACCTTTTTTCCCACGCGAACCCCTTGATTTTTCTTTTTATTTTCGCGTACCCCCTACTGTCATATCTAGGGATGGGAAAACTGAACCGGTTTAACTGAAAACCGGTTTTTTTAGAAAAACCGCCATCCCTAGTCATATCCCCTCTCCAACCATACAAAGAAGTTTTTAATCAATAATGTTAAGGGTCTGGGTGAGCTTCAGAGTTAAATGAATGGAATTTATAACATTTGCAGAACTTATTTTTGATTTTACGTTTTATTCCATTTTTACTATAGTATTAGTTCAACGCCAAAACAAACGAAACCAGCATTGCAATAACTTCGTATTAACTCAGAAGGATAGCTAAAAATTGCACTGCCTTTTGCTTTTTTTTCTTATGAGGAAAGGCTTAGGACTGGCACAACTTTCACTTTTACTTTTCACACGATCTTAAGGAAACAAAATTTTGTAACATTTTTAATCCTTTATGTTTTCTTGTGTCCGCCATTACCGACTTTGAGTTCACGTACCCCCAGGGGTACGCGTACCACAGGTTGGGAACTTCTGTTCCAGTGGCGAATCTAGGATTCGGGTCTGGGAGAGGAGGGGAGCTGAGGTCATAAAAATTTTGTATCGTCGTGACGAATGTCAAACCTCAAGGCTAAAGTAAACCAAAACTCTTTAACTTTACAGACTTGACTCACCTGACAATAAGAATCATAAAGAACACTACAATACTTTCTATAATTTAATAAAATTTACAATGAAATAACTAGCCAAAAAATGTCTTCGACTACGTCAAAGCTACAAGTACAAGTGGAATGACTACAAAAATAGGAAAATTTTCGAGCCTGTCCAAGCCAGAAAGCAATGTTGAAACGTTTTTATTATTTTTTTCAAAGAGGGACATTAAGAAAAAGCAGTTTTAATAATTTTAAATAATATCAAGAATTCTGGCTTGGCTCTGGGGGGGGGCTGTAGCCCGATAGCCCCCCTGGATTCGCCACTGCTCTGTTCTATAGCCTTGAGATTGTAGCTTTTTTAATCCAACAGCTTGAAAACTTTCCTTGCGACCCAAATAAATCAAGCTGGATTACCAACAATGAATTACATGATTATGCATCACAATATGGACTGAATCAAAATAAAAATGCAAAATGACGATAGTAATTGGTAATTTAATGACAATTACTTACGCTGCATACTGATAAAGAGTGAAACGCAGACCGAGGTTGTTAGTACCTTCTGTGGATCTTGTCGTCTCTTCCAGTTTAAACCAAAAACTTTATCGACTTCTGCAAGAAATGAATTTAATGTCTGGAAGAAAGGTTCGTCCAGGAAGCAGGAACACGAAAATTGTGTTAAGTCACAGAATATCTTTATTTTAAAACAAAAAAGGAGCAAAATTGGAAATAATTGACCTGAAACCAATTAACCCATTCACTGCCGAGATATCTCGCAATATATGCGTAGAGTCTGGCTGTGTTCTAAATGTTGCTGCCAGTGAATGGGCTAAAATGCTTGATCATGAAACTCACTACAGGAAAAATGTGTTACGCAGAGTCGTAGTAGCTGCTGTAGCTTCAAACGTACGAACAAATCTAACTTCTTGTGGGGTTGCAACTTAGAGGTTTAAATAAAATATTTGGATCTATTAGGGGACTGATGACAATAATCTGATGGTGCTAGAAACAATTTCTGCCTGATCACATCAGGAGATTTGGAAATCCAACTATTGGACAAACATCGTACCTGTCAACAAATGTTTCTGGTGAGTTTATCGAACTGTTAATTAAGAATGTACAGATCCATAATTACTGATGAAGATCTCGAAGTACCATTCCCTTTTTGCGAATTCAACTGCTCGTATGTGTATCTGCTGTCAATTATAGGGTAACTCCGGGAGAGTAGCAGCATCCGGGATAGATGCCGCGCATGAGATTTCATTAACCATTTTGTAGCCTGAATCCCAATTCGATGATTACTTTTAGCTGTACAATCGTTAATTTGAGGTAAGCTCACGATTTCACCATCCAAACTATTAAACACCTTATGCTTAAATACTTTTTATGCGTTAATTACTGAATCCATGCATGATTTCGAAGTCAAAACTAAGTGTAGCGTCTGTATATAGAGTACTGTGTGTATGGTTACGCCATTTTCCTTTGCGAGAGCAGGCAACTATGATGTGCGGCGTCTGTACCGTACAAAATGGGATACATGCCGCACTGCGATTCGGTATACATGCCGCAATTTCTTTTGTAAGGGATGCCGCGATTAATAAAATTGAAATTTATCTATCTGTGTCTTATTTTATTATGTTACTGAAGTATATTTGCTGGATTTGATTAAGTGTTATGAACCTTTTTCTTTTCTTTTTGTACAGACTAATCAAGTTGGGCATGTTATTAGTAGTTAATTGTAATTGTAATAATTTTGCATTTTAACGTTCTGGCTTTAAATGAAATATTGTTTTTAAACACCGAATAAATTTTAAATTTGTTTACAGATTTTATTAGAAATTCCCACATTTTATAAAAGAAAAGAAGGTGTAAGACCTCGAGGACAATGGGATCCGGAAAACTTAAGAGAGGCGATTAAAAGAATCAAAAAGGGTGACATTTCCTACAGAGAGAGAGATTTCAAAAATGTAAGAAAATTAACAAAAAAGGTGACAAAACTACGAAGAGAAAATTTAATTTTGAATCAGGTGGATTAAAATCTTTGGTACTACACCAAAGGAGAAAAAGGGAAAAATAAAAAGTAAGAAAGCGAAGAAAGATGCAAGTCAAGATGACAACAATGAACAGTTGGATCACACATGTGACGCAGACGTTCTTTGCAAGGAATGTTCAGAAAACTACTATGAAACTAAGAAGAAGTGTGATTGACTTCGTTGCTTCATGTGTCAAATGTGATTACATGAAGACTGTACTATTTTCGACACTTTTTGTGTAGATTGCGGTCGAAAAAACAGGTCTATATACAAGTAAAACCATGTAAACACTATTTTACTTTTTTTCTTTTCCCTCTGTAATACACTGATGTTTCATTGTTGCTGAAATAACAATTAAAATTCAATCTTTAAAAAATAAGTAGATAATTTTAGTAGTGAACTAAGTTGGTAGACTAATATTTATTTGAACCTACTAGTACGTTTCATTGTACTCATTTAGTTTCTTTTTGTTATTACATAAGTAATTATAATCCAGATATGAATATTTGTTTGAATATTTTTTATTTATTATTTCATTCTGTTCTTACGCCAGGCGCGGCATAACTCCCGCACAAGTGCGGCGTCTCACCCTGAATGTACGGGTGACGCGCCGCAGTGTAATGTTTTAGAAAAAATTGTTAAAAAATATTAATTATTTTTTTTATATTTTTTTGTCGCCGTACACATGTTGTATATTTAACATTAAATAGTACAGCATGATTTATTTTATTTTATGTACACCATGGGATTTTATACACAACTTCAAAAAAATATGCGGCATATCACCCGGAATTACCATACTGCGTTTTTCTAAGGACGATTGGGAAGCTGAGATTCTGACACGAGTCCCTCTAAGAGAAATAGAAAGTACTCTTTGCCTATGACTGAGTAAGACGATGCAAACTGTAGAAATTGATATGTACCGCCCAATTTATTAAATTTGTCAGACTTGAATCCGGAAAAAAGTTACTCCCTAATCCCCTGAACTAGGTTCATCCTTCGGACAGATCCGAATCCCCCTCTCGGAAGGCCTGGCAGGGGGTCAAAATCTCTGCTGCCCGGGTAAGAACCCGCCGTCCCGGGATAAGGAGGAATGGGGGATTTGGCTAAGTACTGAATGTGTGCGTATTATTATATATTATTACATATTAGTATTTTGCCTCGGTGCTCGGCTCTAAATGGATTCGGGTTCAATGTGTGGATTAGATAATTCGGTTCGTTGCAGTGGTGTAGTCTCAAAATAAGCAGTGCCGGAACGCACTATCTGGGTGACAAAAAACGCGCTGTTTTAAGGAAGTTTTCACAATTTTTTCTTATTTATTTCTCGTTGCGTTCCGGCTCCACTACACTCCTGATTCGTTGTCTACAATGACAATGAATTTCATTCATTGAAACACGTACATATTCTCGATTTCAGATTCAGGGATCCGGATCTCTTCGTTCTCTTTGTGGATTCGTTTCGAAATGAACGACATTCACTAGAGTTTCGGGGGGGTTTTTGTTATAACCCCTGGGGGGGGGGGGGGGGGGTTTTCCGCAGTTTAACAACGGAAAAAGTGACGTCTCCCAACCCAACCGGGGGTACCAGAATAGACCCCTTAGAGAGGGTATAGTTTGTTTCAGGGTTGCCATATTGGTCTTTTTAAAGCCAAATTCTGGAAATTTGGCCTTTTACAAAAGCCCTTGGCCTTAGTAATTTTCATTTGCCTTAAATTCGTTTTTGGCCTTCTTTTGGCTTTATTTTTCCTTATAACTTTTAGAACTATTCCTAGCATA
>BGPR01037181.1:671-15228 GCA_013235015.1 Araneus ventricosus
GTCTGTAATTTGTTTTGTCACGATCAAACGCGTTGTTCGATTTTCTTTGAATTTGACATGAATGCTGTTTGATGTTGGCGAAAACGACTGTATGTCTTTTTTATTTTTTTATTCCGTTTCAAGATGGTGGACGCTTAAATGGTTGCGTTTCATGTAATGTTGTGTTTTTCCAACGATTGTAGCCAAACGAAACTCAGTTCATAATGCATCCAAAGATATCTCTAATAATAACAAATTACATTTAAGTGCGATTTTGTTAATATTGATAAAAGCAGACATTTAATTGTACTTTAATTAATAATGATAAAAGCAGACTTGCGCAAATAATTTGAATTTGGAAAATAAATGGCTAAACTTTTAAAGACTGAAATGAAGAGCAGGTTGTTTTTTTTTTGGGGGGGGGGGAAGGGCGAGGGCTACTGTTCACAGAACTACTAGTATATATAACAGTTTTTTAGATAATAACAATATGTAATAATTTATATAGTATATCATGTCCATTTATTGTTTTTAATTCATTATATTTATAATAAATAAAATTTAAAAAATTATATAGAGAAAAAACATTTTTGATATGAGTGGGCCCCCATTGACTGCTGGCAACCGCTATTTTCAGACCCAGTCCGCCACTGCACAAAAATACATATTGTTTAGAGCGAGAAAATTGTGTTTAATTATTTCCAAATATTGCTATGGTTGTAATACAGATTTCTTGCTCAAACTTCTTTGTGTTGCAATGACATTTTGTCTCGCCCTCCTGCCGGTGGATGGCGCTGCAAAGACCTTTGATTTTCCGTAGAAGAAAGAGAGACAGTATGACTTGAGCCTTGGTGCGAGAAGGCTGGCTGGTTTTCCTCTCACGGGAGGAACAAATCTCGCCATGCTTAGCGAGTTGTATATATGTATATATTAGTAATATTAATTAACGTATATGTAATATTAGTTAACCCAGAATTATTCTATGTGGAAGATGTGTGAAGAAATAAATTTCATTTAATTCAACTTTGCCGAACGTTAATTTAACCGTCATTTTCACTTCCTGTGAGCTAGCCGGATAATGGCGGCTAAAATTGTTATATAATTAAATAATGTTGCCTATTTGAATCAATTTATTGTTTTGGAACAATGTGAAACAATGAGCTGTGATCTTATTATTAACAAGAGCTAGTGTTTTAAGATACATTTTTGCTTAAAAGTGTTTGTTTAACTATCTCGCAGAGAGATGTTTTGAATCGCGTTCTTGTGAGAATTGATCGCATTGAAAATATTTGATTTAAAACGGCAGCTATTATCAAAATGATTTTATCTGAAAAAATTGCTGTACTTGTTATGTGACCTTGGTTTTGTTTCAGCTCTTCGTTTTTGGAAGGCTCTGCTATGCGATCGACATGATTCCTTACCTTTTAGTAATCAAAATTACTGAAAAGGAGTCTGCCCAAAAGAAAGCAAAGAGCACCAATGTTGATATTCAGGATTTTACTCTGGTGGCAAAAAAAGATGCCTGTACATCCACTGCAGAAAAGGATACATAAAAACTATGCTTTCCTTCTCACGTTATTAATTTTTTTATAATGAATTATTTTGAAGGTACCATGCAGATCTTTAGGAATTGATAGTATGTGGTACTTTATGTATATAGTTTTTATTAATGTTTTCATTTCAATCATTAAAATGGTTCAATTCGAATAATTGACTTTTGGGACTTAAAAACTGAAAAGGTCTAACATTTCAATTCCAAATGATCAAAGTTTTCAAGAACAATGTGATAAACAGTAAGAATTCCATTGTTTTGATACCTACCGAAATGTCACGGCTTTTGTTGTGCTCATTAAGGAACTGCATCTCACTTAAATGGTCATCGAAATGATTCCTATGTTGTTTCCTTGTAATCCAGTGGGCTGAGGACTGTGGAATGAGCAAATGGTGGAAGTTTTCTAGAACCATTAAATGAACAGGTATCTCTCTCTTCTCTGCTGCAATCTGAGCTGCTGTCGTTTTTGTTGAGCTCATTTAAGAACAACTTCTGACAGTGTTCATCGTAATTCTTCGTATGTTGTTTCCTTGTAATACAGTGGGCTGAGGACTGTGGAATGAGGAAATGATAGAATGTGCAATGAAAATCTATCGCGAGGCATCTTTTATATCTCATCGACAATCATATTTATCGTTCCTCAGATTTTGCATGCATAGATTGTTTTCTGTAATAGTTTTCAGTAGTTTATTATAATCATTTGGCTTTCAATAAAACCTATTATTGGCCTTTTTACAGTTTTTAATTCTTTTGTTTGTGGTCCTTTTTTTTAAAATTTTCCACTAAAATTTAATGTTATGTAAATCTGGAGTAATATCAAAATTTACAATTCACAAACTAATTAAAATATGCACTTTTATAGAGTGATTAGAAATCTGGAGTAATTTCATTAATTCACTGACGAATGAAAAATATGTAATTATGTAGGTTGATTTGAATAAAACGAAATATGAGAAAATATCAAAAGAAATTGAAATAAATCGGAATAATAACAACACTATAAAGACCAAGAAATTAACAAAAAATAACATAATAATTATATTAGTAACGTGCGAATGCAACAGCAAAAAAATAGCAACAGAAGAAGAAAGAAAGAATAAAAAATTCAAAATGTTGGATTCGGCCATGCACTTTCTCAAGAACCACACACAGCAAGACTTCAAAAAGAAAACAGGACTTTTTTCTGTAAGGGGCTACATAAAAGTATCTAAAAATTAGCCCCCGTGGACCGAAAAATACCGAAATGAAAAAGTATTTTCTTGATTTCAATAAATTTTATGTAATTCCCTTTGTAATTGCATATTTTTTATTCACAAAGGAATAAAAAATATGCAATTGTACAGGGTGATTAGAAATTGGGAGTGATTTCAATAAACTATAATTCACAAACGAATAAAAAAATATGCAATTACAAAGGGTGATTCGAAATCGGGAATGATTTCAATAAACTATAATTCACAAGCGAATAAAAAATATGCAATTGTACAGGGTGATTAGAAATCGGGAGTAATTTCAATAAACTATAATTCACAAGAGAATAAAAAATATGCAATTATACAGGGTGATTAGAAATTGGGAGTGATTTCAATAAATCTGTAATTCACAAAAGACTGGACAAACGACTCAGCCTCGACACCCGCCAAGTTGCAAGTTTAGCCACACTGGTTATTAATATTATGGGAGAACAGCTGGTCGCCGTATACGACTAGGAATTCATAATAATCGGCTACATTGTATTTTTATTAAAATTGTTTGTTAAAATGAATCAAACTTGATGATTTGAGTTGATTCGATGATCAAAAAAACTTTTTTTTCTGTTGAAATAATTGCCGGGCATTGATACGGGAGGTTTAAGTACTAAATAAATAAAACATGAAAAAGTGGGTAGATAATGGTTTATTTTGATCTGATAAAAAAATCGATAGAGTTTAAGTAATCTAATAAAATGAACACGCAAGCTAATGAGAAAAATGCAAGGCTTTTTTCTTTATTATTTATTTATTATTTTATATTATATTATTATTATCTATAATATTATTATTTATTTATTATTTTATATTATATTATTATTATCTTTATTTTTTTTATTATTTTTTTATGCAAGGCTTTTTTATCCTTTTTAGCCCAGTCATATTTTTAAGGTACTATATTATATCATTTTCTTCTTTCGCAAAATTATAAAATCGGGCGCAAGTCATTTTAAAATTGAATTGACATCAGGGAAAATATTCTCTCCACATTTGCATTGTGGTCTGGAATGGTAAATACGCATTCGCATAGCTTTATTAGACTCACGCAGAGAAAGCGGGACAAATAATAATACGGGACTGAGTAGTGAAATACGGTGACTGTCCCGTCTATACGGGACGTATGGGAACCCTATCTATCGGAGCCTTTTGGAAAGTTTTTAGGAAAAATGCCAAAATTTCGCTTAATATTTAATTAATTAAGATTTTATTTAATTAAATTAACGCACATAAACTCTCTTTCTCCTTTATTATATTAGTAGAGATTTAACATTACAATGTTCCAAAAAATGTAACAAAAAATGTTTTTGAAAACTTTTGTTTATTTTCTAATTTATAGCAGAGTAAAATTTACTTAAAAGAAATAAAACTACTTACAAGTTTGCATTTTTCTTTTAAAATATATATAATATAAGTGTAAAATAAAATTGTCCAATTTAGTCCAGTTATCATCAAGCTCTCATCTATGATCATGATAAATAGTATTCATTTGAAACCAAAGCACTTTGATTTAAAATATCTACACTTTTGCAGTGATTATTCCAATTATCTTAATCATTTTCGTTTTTTTAAATCTAATACAGTTTCGATATATTTTTGGCTATTCATATGTTTTCATTTTATAGTAGATTAGCCATCTTATTTTCGATAATTGGCTAATTTGACAATCCCAATTAGCTAGAAATTGGTTGTTGACATGACTGAATCTGTATGCTATGATGATCTGATTTTTTGGGAGAGAAACCAGCTTAATGGAATCAAAATGCCAACAAAAATATATAGAATATTTGACTAAGTGCAGATTTACAGGAATGCAATGAACTTCCTGAATATCTGACTTGCAGGATGGAGCCCTGATGGAGCCAGGGATTATGTTTAAACGACCACACCAAAATTTCATCCCCATGGCTCTAATAGCTATTCAGCTATGTGTTTCAGACAACAACGACAGTACATTACATTCAAAATTGTGTTTTTTCAGACTCAGGAGGTCCTAGAGATGATTAGAAAATCTCGAGTTCGGAAATTTGATGACATAATACTTTTCTTTGTATACTTGCATTATACAGAAAGTAAAAAAGAAAATACGCAACAAACGCTTTTTTTCCTTTACTTTTTTTTAAGGAAGAAAAGGAAGATTTGGAAACAAAGACAGTACGGAACGATGGAACATAGGCTCAAAAATTTTTTGTCAGCTGGCTGAAAGGCAGGGTAGATACCTTGTTGAGAATATAGAAAAGATAATCCCATCTCAATCCATCCTTGACCCTTCCAGCACAAGCAAGAACCATTTTGGAAATGTTAGGCACGCAAAGTGGAGCCTAAGTATTGACCCCAAATTTTAGACACTTCCTTATTTATTGGCTATTTGTACAAAAAAATAAAATATGTCAAAGTGTGAGCAAGAACATTTTTTTCGTGTAAAATAACCTGTATTTAAAGACACAAATGATGATTTTATATTAAGGAAAGGAAAGTTGAATCCATCTCTTTTCCACCATCTGTATTCTTTTTCTTCCTCCTGCCAAGGCAATGTCTGCACACGTCTGACTCCATAGCCAGTTAAATTTAACTTGAAACCGTTAGCAATACCTAACAATGTGGGCTGTTTTGAACTTAACCCCCAGTAAAAAAAGTGAGAAACCCCAAGTTTCACCCAGTTTTACCTCTTTATCCTCTTTCTAGCTGAAGCACAGAAGTGGGCATGAAATCTAAGATTCTTAATAGAAGAGGAAAAGGTGGGCACTGCAGACCCCATGTGCGTGCTGATCAAGAATTTACTCAGGCTGGAATTATGAGGACTTTAGCAGTGTGTCACATGAAGTATACAGTTAGGGATTTAAAAACTACCTTTCCAAACTCTAAACTCTGTGTTTATAAGCACAGTTATCGGTAGAAAACCAGGAAAGTGGTTCTTATGGAGACAAAAGATCATCTCCTAATTTAAACATCTTTCTTTCTCTTCCAAAGGCTGCTGTGGGGTTTCATAAGATATAAATATAGGCATTAAAGAGTATGTAGCTGGTCCAATCGGGAGTAAGAACTTGCCATTGTTTGTTCTTCTAAGTATGCAAGCATTCTTTTGCGTATGAAGGATCTTCTTTCTATGCATTCCTGAGGCACATTACCCAGTAAAATCCTGGCTAAGGGAACATCGGCCCAAATCTAATCCTTCCATCCCTTTTGGAGCTGATTATTTGGCCCTACCTCCAATGAACTAATCTGAGATTTCTACACCATACTACCTGCGGTTAAACGAAGGGAATTTGGAAAATGAACATTTAAAAGAGTACCATGCAATTTCTTCTTTAAGCTGTAATGCCATCGAATTGAACTCTAACAAATTTTCACCCTTTCTACATCAATACTTCTGGTTCAACTGAATCTTTTTTCCCTCCCTTGAGTTCAATGTCATACTACCTGAAACTCCATAGAGATTTTCTAACCCTTTACACATTGATAGTACTCTATGCTACAATGGAGCAATATAGAAAAAATCATTTAACAAACAGCAGCTACAATTCTCCTTTCTTTAGCTTTGGAGAAATAGCAGTCTAATGAAACCAATCGAGATTTCTTTCACCCTCTACACATCATACTAACTCGTGTTAAACAAGATTATGGGAAATGGAACATTCTTGTAAAGCACTACATCTCTTTCCTTTAAGCTTTTGATAGCCCATCCAATGAACTCAATGAGGATTTTCAACCTTTTCACCATATATCAACTTACCTGGGCGTTAAAACGAAGGGAATTATGGGAAATGAACATTTACAAACAACACTCACAATTTCCGATCCTTTTGATTAATCTAGACCATTTGTTGGCCCATCTACGAACTCAATCGAGATTTTCACCCTCCCTACACCATACTTGCGGTTCAAATCGAATAATGATCGGAGAATATGTGCAGAAATTTTTCTGAAATCGTGTCATGATAACCGTTACAGTATATAGAATACTTTTAAAGAATCTACCTAAAACTGGTGATGCTACACATTCTTACAGAGACATTTGCTGTCTGAAGAACGAACGCCCACTTGCGCGAATTGTGGTGCGGTCATTTCTGTTGCTCAAATTCTAACCGAATGACCTTAATTGATCTCTGATCATTTGATACAATTTCATAAGTCTAATTTTTTAATTTCTAAATGAAAGTGGGTTTTTTTTTTGCCTTATCAGAAATTTTAATACTATTACTTTGCACAAAATCGCGTTAAAACACCCATATTTTTAAATACTGCCGTAGAATTGTTTTCATAATTGTATAATATATTTCTGTTTCACTTGAAATTGATTTTATTCTTATTCATTTAATAAACTTTATGCTTTGCGCAATTTAAATATAAACTCAAAAAATGATAAAGAGCATCAGATTAATTTGAATATGATATATAATATTGAATTTCACTGCACTTTAAATCATTGAATTTTAGAAGATTTTATGTATATTGCTTAGCATCTTTATAGTGAAATTCATGTTTATAGAAAATTCAAATTTGTATTAAAATATTCATTTTGTGCAAACAACAAATATAAAATATAAAAACAAATTTGGAACAAATTTCATGCCAAAATATTTTATTAATTAGGAAAATATTAAATAATTAGATGAGATGAAACCCTAGTTTGTCCTGACATTCCTTAAACGAACCAAATAAATTTTTCTTGCGAAATTTCCTGTTAGCACATCAATTCAGATTAATTTTCAAAAGATTCGAAATGAATTTCAGTTGCTCAAGTTATTACAACAACTGTATTCGGAACAGTAATTAGTCTGAAACATTATTTGATGAAACAAATCAACGAATATCTTTAATTACAAAGCATATGACCGCTCATCTTAATATTTACTGTGCCAGTTCGATAAACAAAGAGATAAAAGATTTCTAATACTCTAAAATCAAATATTCTTTTCTATAAACTGAAAACTCTTTACATTTTTCGCGAGTTATAGTAAAAAGTTGATATTAACTTCCTCAAATCTGAATTGCAATCATATTTGAGAAGATTCAATAAGCAACTCTTAAGAATGTGTAATGTTGTAATAACAAGGCCACTTTCCAGGCAAATCTAGACTCTTTTTTACTTTCTCGTATACGAAGTATACAAAGAGAAAGTATTGTAATCGTCAAAAAATTCGAACTCGAGATTTTGACGAATCTCCACGTTTTAGACCTCCCTCAGTCCGAAAAACACAATTTTGGAATTATGTCTGTCTGTGTGTCACTGTGTGTGTGTGTCTGTGAACACGATAACTCGAAAACTGTTAGAGATACAGGGATGAAATTTGGTATGTGAACTTGACACATAATTTGTAGGTTTCTATCAAATTTTGGACAAAATCCGTCCAAGGGAAGTCTGTCTATCTGTCTCCCCGCGGTCATGTGAACACTATAACTCAAAAACTTGAATAGTTACATGAATAAACTTTGGTGCACAGTTTTATCATCATGAGTGTAGGTCCGTATAAAATTTTGGGACAAATCCGTCAAAGGGTTGACTGTCTATCGGTCTGTATAAGCGCATCTCCAACGCGTCCGCTATCTCCACACGCATGCGTATTGGATGCAATCTTCTGTGCACGATATTTATTGACTCCTGCTTGGCGCTTTTTTTTCATCCGATTCTCCGTGCGCATGACTACTTGGTAGCAATCTGTGCACGCGGAAGGATTGTCCTTGAGCGAAGAAAGAGTAGAAATCGGTATGCATTTAATCGGAGCGCATCTCTTCGAATTTGATTTTTTACCTAAATTTTTTCTGATAGTCATTGGATTCTGGGTTGCAATAGGTTCGAATTTTTTTATCCACGCGGGGGAAGGGGAAACAGCACCTTTTTCGAGAAGTATGCGAGAAAGTTTAGGGGAGAACACTCCCGCTGGTTTTTCATATCATCGGAATACTTAATGAAGCAGTGTATGAATAATTTTTAATCATAGTTATTTGGGCAAATTCAACGTGAGTTGGCCATGATTATGAGTATATGCTATGGAATTTAAAAATGGATCAGATATAAAAATTCAATCGATTTCTATAGAGTAGAAATGATTTTTCACAAATAAGCAATTATTTCAATTTTTGTGAACTTAGCTAAATATAATACTCGTAGATCTACATAAACTCGTCGAAGTGACGAACATATTCATGAAGGCAAGTTTATATTTTTGGAAATAAAACAAAAATATATACAGAGGAAAATATATAAAATGAATAACAGCCGTATTATCGTGAACTAAATACTCATTTCAACTAGATACAGAACTTTTTAATGAACTTTGAGAGAAAAATGTGAATATGCTCATGAAATCTTTTATAAATTAAAATTTTCATACATCCTTCCAAATCGCGTGACTTCGCAAAATGTGATTGAAATCCACTTCTTTTTCCGCAGTATAAGATTTATTTTTAAAAGATGAGCATTTGAAGTTCAACTACTTTTCAAAAACTCTGGCATTTATTTAAAGGATAATTAAGGATTTTTTATCTATATATCCGTATTTATATTCAAAAATGTATGAGTATTATAAAGAATAAAACATCTTTTTTTTGAACTCATCGAATTGGGATGATTTGGAAGCGATTGGCATATTTAAAATGCATATGTATGTTTGAATAGTTCAAGAATAAATATACAGGTTGGGACTGGACTCCAACTATCTTTGAAATGAATACTTTAATTGAAAACTAAATAAGATCTAGGTAAACAATTGTAAAAAGCAGGGAAAACCATTTCGTTTCCAAGTCACCATTTTATGATAACCATTCTCAGATAATGTTCTGACTGTGTTGAGGATTGTCCCATTAATTTTCCTGTTATTTCCACAGGAGGCGAATACCATGAAATTCGAGAGCAACATTTACTTCGACCAGGAAGCAAATTATTGATAACTACCTGGCAAATCCAACGTTTCTAAGGACAAAAATCTTTTAAAGTCTAAGTACTTATAACACTTTCAAGTTAATTAAACAATTTTTCGCAGCAACGTCTTTCTTTGATTTTCTTCGTCCACTCCCGTTGTCTGACATCCTCGGCCAGCAGCAAAACTTCTCTTATCTTTTTATCTCCATAGTTTGAGCCACCTGGTCATGAATCTAGCCGTCCTTGGTACGCATTTTTCCTTATCCATAATTGATTGCTATGGCGACAAAAGAAACTCTTCCATATCTTGGTTTTTATTGCCATTCTCCGGATTAAATTCTCTTCATTTTAGTGTTTATGTGAATGATCAGAATAAAACCTACACAGTGATATTGTCCCGTCGCCAGCTTCACGACTCTTTCTTCTACCGTTAAGGTGGCTTCTTACCATTAGTTTTGAACTGAACTAAATTTAATACTAAATTTAAAGAGTTATAACTTGAGAAAATTCAAGTTTAGAGGCAGTACTGCTCTCTTAAGCCTAACCAAAATTTGAATGAAAACTTGCCTTTCATGCAATGTACAAAAATTTAAAAGCTTTTTCAATTTTTAATTTTATAATGACGGGAAAGCATTAGATTAAATGCTTGAAGAATGAATTAAAATCATTTGAGTCTACCTCACACACACACACGAAAAAAACCCTTTAAATCAAATATTTGTTGCCACGTTTAATATAAATGCAAAAAATATTATTTTGAAGCATGTGCGATAAAATATTTCAGCAATTCATGATGCAATGAATACTTAAGTGAAAATTCTGCTTTGGATTTAATTAACAAGAAAACAATTTTATACTATCCCAACCTTAACAATTGCAAAAGTTCGTTAATAAAAGATTTGCTAAAATAATGAGATGGTTTGAATTTTATTTACAACAATAAAAACATTGTTACAATTCATGTTTTGAAACATTAATTAAAATTGAATAAAATGTTGCATGGAAATAAGATTGGTGTCATAAAAAAGCTAATTTTTTTATCTTTAAGAAGATGTAAAAATGTTTTTTTTTGCGATAACAGGATCCGAAGTTATTCAGGAAAAACGTTAAAGTTTAAGGTAATTTTTAAATTATTTAAATTCTAATTAAAATTTCAAAAAATACTTTTTTAGTGGTTACCCAAGAAGCAAATACTCGCAAAATTTTAAGTTTCTAGTTCCTGTGGGTAGGAAGATTCGTTAATGAGTCTTCTTGATGTTCTAACGCTATTTATTAAACATCAACTGACTTGACCAACATTTTTAGTAATAATAACATAGAAAAATGAATTAATTTCTTCTTAATTAGCTAAAAGGTTGATAGATGGGCTATTACATCTTTCGATTACTCGCATTACAGTCGTTAAATCAAAAAATGTTACATCTCTCTAACTTTGGTATTCATTATCAGGTCTTCACAAAACTAGTGTTAATATTAATGGCTCAAGATGTCCGATTTATTCAGATAAAATAAATGATTAACTGAGTTAATTAACATAGTTAGTTAAATGTTATCTCTAAATTTCTTCATTACGGAAGCAAAGACTTTTGCATAATTCAATCCTACTTTTCTTTTTCTATATGCGTGCCCATTTTCATTTTAAAATTCGCAATAGTTAACGAGATAAAAATTAATTTTTTTTGCTATAAACTCCGACTTAATAGAGCCAACCCACTAAGTACCGTATATTAAGTAAATCTCAGAGTGGTATTACCAAAACAAGTTTTTTTTTTGCTTTATTCAATGAAATTTTGGAAAATTAAACAAACATGATTAAGTTTGATCTGCAATATGAGCATTTCAAGTTCTTAATATTTTAAAAATTTTTGAGCATTTCGTTACTTTTGAAAATATTTCACAATCCTGCTTCTCGCTCTAAAGGCGTTTAATCCCACCTTCAAGGCATTTCAGTAACACCCATAAGTCTTTGATATGAATGAAATGCGTAAATTCTGCTGTTTCAAAACGAAGTCTTGCTTTATTGGAGAGAAACGATGATTTGAATGAACATTTTAAGCCAATGAATTTATCTAGAAGATGGAGATTTCATTTTAAGGCGAAAACGTTTGTTAATTTTAAAGGAAAGTTTAACGATAAGGATTTTCCACGTTTGTTTATAAATAGAGTACGACAAAATTTTAACCTTATCAGTAGAGTAAGTAAATGTTATAAATGGGAACTATAGAAAGAAATGTTAATTTGCTGGAAAAAAATTCAGCTGCTGTTATCTGATTGAAAAAATTGCAAACGAGTGATAAGTATTGGGATCGAACAATATTTGGAGATAACTTTTTTATACAAGAAATATACAAGACAAACCATTGTTATTGTCAAAAAATTTACCTGGAGATCTAGGTGGATATCCACATTGGTATCAAAGAGGCCTCCCTCATGACGAAAAAATCACTTTTGGAGTCAGAACCGTCTGTCTGTGAACTCTATAACGCAAAAGTGGAAAGAGTTAGAGGGATGAAATTTGGTATGTGGTGATTACACCAAAACTGTCGGTTTTTATCAAGTTTTTACCACGTTTTTATTAACTCGCTTTCTTGTCTGTCTGTCTGTCTGTCTGTTCGGTACAAATCTTGCGATCGATTTTAAACTAACTTCCCGATGAGCTGGAGACTTGAAACTTTAAACATAGTTCAGAACTAGATGACAATGCATTATTAATTCGCTTTCTTGTCTGTCTGTCTGTCCGTTTGTCTGTCATTTCATATTTTGCATGACGCATCCGCAGTACGTTTTTCATTATATCTCGAAAACTATTAACATTACAGACTTGGTTCTTGGGTATATGGATGACCCATGGGATCATGAAAGCACCCCCATATTTTAACCATATCTTTGCGCATGCGCAGTACATTTTTTATTATATCTCGAAAACTATTAACATTACAGACTTCGTTCTTAGGTATATGGATGACCCATGGGATCATGGATTTTAGCCACATCTTTGCATGCGCAGTACGTTTCATTATATCTCGAAAACTATTAACATTACAGACGTTTCCAGGTATGGATGACCCATGGGATCATCGAAGCACCCCTATATTTTAGCCATATCTTTGCGCATGCGCGATACGTTTTCATTATATCTCGAAAACTATTAACATTACGACGGATTCTTGGGTATGGATGACCCATAGGATCATGGAAACACCTATGGCCCCACATCTTTTGCGCATGCGCGAATACGTTTCATTATCTCGAAAACTATTAACATTACAGACTTGGTTCTGGGTATATGGATGACCCATGGGATCATGGGAAGCACCTTGCCCCATATTTTAGCCATATCTTTGCGCATGCGCGAGCCGTTTTAATATATCTCAAAACTAATGCCATTAAAGACTTTGGTTCTCGGAATTCGGATGACCCATGGGATCAGGAAGCACCCCATATTTTAGCCATATCTTTGCGCATGCACTGATACGTTTTCATTTATATCTCAAGGTCTCTGCATCACATAGCTTTTTTTTTTCAGGAAAATAACAATTTTTTATTTATGATAAGGTGAAAGAGAAACTGAAATAAACCTGAAACACCACGTCTCCCGTCATAATCTCATCAAGACGTTTAAAATAGTTGCAAGAATTTCACACAGATAACTAAAGGAAAATAATTATTTAAAAATAAAATTTTAATAGACCGTTATTAAAACGGACTAAAAGTATAAAATAATTTCTTCTAGCCCCATACAGATTTATAAACCCACCCAAACGAAAACGTGCGGGGCATGCAATGACTATGAAAGTAAGGAGTGTAGGGAGTAGCTGTCGTTGAAGAAAACTCACACAACAGTTCATATCATTTCCATTGCAATAAAATTGTTAGTGACTGAAATAAACTATTTATACATCAGTATCTATTACACATGCGCCCCACGTTTTCGTTTTAAATCTGTTATGGGTTTATAAATCTGTATGGGGCTAGAAGAAATTATTTTTACTCTTTTAGTCCGTTTAGAACGTATTCTGTTAAAATTTTATTTTTTAAATAATTATTATATGTAAATCTGTTGCGAAAAGTTTTTTTTCTATATACCTGTCGATCAGGTAACTCGTTTTGAAACTGGAGCGGATGAAATTTGGTATATTGTTTTCATCAATCTTGTGAATATTTGTCAAATATTAGGCTATCTTTATCTAACGGTTGCTGTTTGTTGATGCATTATTTCTAGGTAACCCCAAACTCAGTTTATCAAACAACATGCTAGTTATATGAAATTTAACATGCCTTCACAACAAAACTGTAGTTCTGTGTCGATTTTGGATTCAATCATTCCATGCAGAAAGCGCGTATTAGTTTTTCTATTTTAATATGTGTCGATAGTTCGTTTCGGTTTTGTTATATTAACAGCATCGTTCCAAGCAAATTGCAAGAGATTTTCGGACTGTGGACCTCTAGTTACTAACCACGGTCCCAGCAAGCAGAGAATAGCGCCTGCTCTCCAAAATCCCTCACAGCACTAGCGGGAGGACATTTGAACCTCTACGTACGATTTAACGCGGAAGGGGCCAAATACGGGAGGGATCTTCAGTCGAATCAGGTTTCGAACGCCACCGACCTCCAGTTCCAGGTCAGAACACTTTGCCAATAATTTTGCTTGTGGTGCGAGAAGCATTTGTGGCAGCATGCAGGGAAAATCGTGGGGATTTAAAACCACGTATGCGTATAAGCTCTTGACACTGGAGCTTTCCATTTGAACCCAAATACAGACCACAAGGTAGAAGGGCTTCAGAATACATCAAATTGGAAGGAATGCATCAAATACCGAGGCTACGAATAGGGCAGAGTCGCAGGCCCGGAGTGAGTGTGGTCATGTGAGGAAGCGTTTCAGCAACATTGCATTAATGGTATGTTTAAGAATTTTGT
>BGPR01037182.1:0-14089 GCA_013235015.1 Araneus ventricosus
TGACAACCTTTTACCCTTGCCGACGACAAGGTTTCCAAAACCTTTTAAGCAAGCTTTCTTTGCTATCTGGGTCGGTGAAAGCGGGTTCTGAACCTGGAACCCTCTGGCCTCAAAGCCGAGACCCTACCGCTAGGCCACCGCGGCCCTGATGTAAATCGAAATGAAACTCGAAGTGAGTTGGAAATTAAGCTTGGCAGCAAGAGGTGTGAGTATATTACTCGCTCCCTTTGTGGGCATATCAGAAGTTTGACTTTCTCTGATAATTCTAAGTGTTTTGAGATCTGTACTGCAGAACAGGCCGCACCTGATCATATTCTTGCATGCCTGGAGCTTTCCCAACAGGATCTTGTTTCTAATCCTCTGTTGACTTTGGATTTCTTTAGAGTACACAGGCTCATGGACCTGATATAGCTCTGCTGATCTTCGGGGATCATCATCAACAACAACAGAGGTATGAGTGTTCACATTTTGATGCAATTGAGTTAATACATGCTCACGTGATGAAATTTGAAGAGAGGCATACCAAATATGGAGTACATAGTCCACTTTGCAATTACTCCTCGCAAAGTTCAGATTTCGTCGCTTAACACGCAACACCACCAATCTAAATTTTTTGAAATTTAAAAGAGGAAAAAAATATTCAATTTTTCGTAATCAATAACGAATAATTCTGAATTTTTCAACATCTGGTATGAACTTGAGATCACATGTCGAAACCAGGTGGGAAAATATTAAAAAATATTCGTTATTGGTTGCAAAAAATTGATATTTTTCTTCTTCATGGAAATTTCAAAAAATTGAGAAAGATGGTGTTGATTGTTGTTTATTCTTTTGTTGTTTGAAATAATGATTTATCTGTGGAGATGCTGATGTGAATTTGAAAAGGAAACAAAAACGAAAAGCATTTTTCCATGAAAAATAAATTAATTCTGGTACTGTTGTTAAACCACAATCAAAACAGTATCCCTGTGTGTATGCTAATTTGTAGACAAACTGTCTGGTCTGAATCTATGGCACGTAGCCAAACCACAATCCACGCCCACATTCCTGAGCGTTACAGAAAGATTTAGCCAAATCTAATATAGATGTGTTGATGCTCAGTATGAAATACAGGGTGTTCATTAATTATTGTCGGGGTTTCCGTACCTCATAACTTTCGAATAAAAAATATTACGCAAAAACCGATTACGTATTCGTAAATTACAGCTCAAAGAATTTTACGTGGCAACAATGCGATCTTGGCGCATTTGCAGTCTGGATAATTATGACGTCATAAATAAAAATGGCGACCGTGCAAGAAAAAGCAATGTGTGTATTGTGGTTTTTCGAAACTAAATCAGTCATAACTACTCAACGTCGCTTCAGGGCCACGTACAAGAAAGATCCTCCTTCGGATAATTCTATCAGACGCTGGTTAACATAATTTCAGGAAACTGGTAGCGTTCTACACCGAAAGGGAACGGGAAGACCGAGCACTTCGCAGGAAAATGTTGATCGCATCCAAGAAACGTTTACTCGCAGTCCGCGCAATGTTTGTCAAGAACATTGTGTACAAGACCCCTGTGCCCTCCCTTGATGAACTGAAGCGCAGAATTGTTACTGCGATCCAAAATGTTACCCCACAAATGCCGGAGAACACTTGGAGGGAAATCGAATTTCGTCTCGATGTGTTACGAGCCACGAAGGGCAGCCATGTGCAAATTCATTAATCTTTTTAATATCATTAATAAAATTCTTTGAGTTGTAATTTACGAATACGTAATCGGTTTTTGCGTAATGTTTTTTATTCGAAAGTTATGAGGTACGGAAACCCCGACAATAATTAATGAACACCCTGTATATTCTTGAATCTAATAAATATTTGCGTCTTTAATTTGTCTTTTTACATTCATTATAAAAGTGTGACAGACACTACAAATGTTGTTTTCAAATTGTTCTGAATAATTTTAGAAAAGCAATGCATCCAACCTATTTTTCAAAACATCACATTAGAAGTTTGGAATAGTTTCTCTCAGAAACTAGATATCCGTAAATATTACCAACCAATAAGACGAAAACTTTTTCTCTCTCCATTCATGTGTCTGTCGGTAACGATGCTTTAACAAATATTCATCGCGGGGGCTCTCTCGGGAATTCCACAATCTGTGCACATCGGCAACTTTCTTCCCTGTGTATCTCGGGGTTCCCGGTTACCCCCAGCGGAAGAACTTCTCGCGACTGTTTCCATTTTTTCTGTCATCCCCATCATTGAGTTGGCACGTGGGCAGAAAACAGAATGCGGATTCTTTATTTTTAGCTGGTACAGTATACCCTCCATTATCCATGCTCAATCCGGACTCACAAAAAAATTTAAAGAGAAACATTTTCACGCTTATCACGCATGTAAAATGTTTATGCTCGATCGAGAGATTCATTCCGTAAAACTAGTGAGCCGTGACGGCGGAGGCTAAAGAATAGATATTTTTTCTTCCTTCCTCCACGTGGAACCTCTACCGGTTCAACCCCTAATTTTCCGAGAAATGAATCATCCACTTCGTCTTCTTTCACTTTCGCACGTGTTCCTTTAGTTTCTGCGTCTTGTTTATCGTCAGGTAGTAGAGTGAAATTTTTTACTGGTAAATATGAGTGGTGTGAAACGAAAAAGGAACGTTTTAAATGTTAAACAAAAATTAGAAATCCTTCAAAAACTTGATAATGGAGAATCAGCTAGTACTGATACAGGAGATATACTAAATGAGAGAAATACAATTTCTCATTCTGCTGCTCTACAATCTGTGGAAATTTTTTAGATTATACGGCACAAAGAGGATTTGATTACGGTGACATTACTGCGGTTCGTAAAAGATCTGTCGATATACGACAAGAGATGAACAAACAGCAGAAGCAAAGACGCATAACAGATTTTTTAAAGCAGTAAATGTTAAAAGTAAATTCCTAGTTTGATATTATACAGCATGTAAATGTAAGTAATTTTTATATTTTTGTACTGTTGTTAATTTTTTCTTTAATAAAATGGAGTTTTCGGAGTATCCGTGTTTTTCTATTGTCCGTGCCATCCCTCCCGGTGATTAACCCGGATAATCGGGAGTGTACTGTACTAAATATTTTTTATAATGTTTCTGAAAAGCAAATTGACAAAAAGTTGTTTTCTTAATCTTCCAGCGGGTGCGCTCACGTAAATTTTACGACATATCGTACATCGTATTACATATATATATACATATATTGTTACTTTACGAAAACAAATGCAACTTTTATTTATGTTATCTGTATTTATTAGCCTAATAGTAAACAAAAATTTTATAAATAAAGTTGCGCTAAAATATATAAAATAACGATATAAATATGTAATAAGATGCGCAATCCAAGTATCTCTTGCAAACGCGCGCCCGCTGGAAGGTTAAAGAAAAAAAATTACTTCGATATTTTGACTTTTTGATGAGACATTATTAAAATTTTCTTGGCAAATTCACAAACATCATTTCATAACTTTTGAAATTTCCTGATTAAACTACAAAGTGCATTTTTGAAAATCTCCATCAGTATTAAAGTTTATTCTGGATATAAATCATGATTAATCGCTTTATGCATATTTTATTAATTTGCATTGCCTTTTCTTGATTAATCGCTTTATGCATATTTTATTAATTTGCATTGCCTTTTCTTGAAAGTTGAAGAAAAATTTCGTTTTTGAAAAAAGTTTACACATTAATTATTTCTAATAAGACATAATGAAAGATTTATCTTTTGCACTTGAGAATAATTTTAAAACGCTAATTGTAAAGCTTTTGTGTCATTAACGAGTTGCAAAACTATATTAATGAGAATATATTTTCATCTTAAACATAATAGTCATGCATTGTTGCGCTATTAAACACTCTAAAAATATGTCTCAACCATATAAAAGCGTAATAAAACAAAACTTCTAGAACAAACTTCTGTCCAGCTATGAATTTTTTCTTTGCTTTTAATTTGCCCACAACTTCTAAACAGCCTTTGCTGTTTTCTTTTTCTTTAAGTCTGTATCGCATGATATTCTCGAATGCAGTGACTCTCAGCTTTTTATTATTTTAGTTTCAAATGTCCACTTCAGATATTAAGTGTGCTCCCGGCCAGTACGTTTAGTTGCATTTTGTCCCTTTTCTAGTAAATTTTGGTATTAAGTGTGCTCCCGGCCAGTACGTTTAGTTGCATTTTGTCCCTTTTCTAGTAAATTTTGGTATTAATTGTGTTCCCGGCCAGTACATTGAGTTGCATTTTGGCCCTTTTCTAATAAATTTTGTAATTCCAACTATACATTTAAAAATTATTTCAATACTTTAAATATTTACCTATTTTAAAGTTGACATTTTAATTTTGAAATAATAGAATGATCTTTTCTTTTTTTTCTGTTTTAGCAGTTCTTTTACGAATTCTTTTCTTTTGTTTCATGACTATCAGCGCCATAGAATGTGCTGCACCGAAAATTGAGAATCATCGATCTAATTCTTTCTGTTGTTGATCCATATTTTAAATTATTCTAAAAAAATACAAAACTGGTAAATTAAAATTTATATTAAAATAGCTCATAAAAAAATTATCGCCTTGCTTGCCTGAGGGATAAAAAATGTCTTAAACTTGTACCCACATATTATGATAATTTTTATGTGTATTATACTAAATTTGTATCATGTATATCTTTCTCCCTTTTTCAATACTGTTCAGTTTATCAACAACAAAATTTCTCATAATCATTAAATACACAAAAAAACCAATAAGTACTAAAAACAGTTACAGAGGAAAGCAAAAAAGAACCACAAAAAACATAACCACAAAAAATTATAACCACAAAAAACATAACCACAAAAAAACATAACCACAAAAAAACATAACCACAAAGCATCTGTTGCGCCCAAAAGCAGCAGCTTCCAAGAGCACAATGACGGAAATACGAAGATTAACTAACAAATGGAAAAACACACAAAAGACAAAGTCAAAACAACAATATGAACCAAAAATAAGAAGAGAATCCGGTAGATGGACTTTCTATTCTCAAGGTTCACCAACTGCTGGGATTGTAAATTTCACAATAATTGGGAGAATTTTCTGTAGAGAAACTGACATTAAGTCAAATTATTGTTTCTCTTTTTACTTTCTCGTATACGAAGAATACAAACAGAAAGAAGTATTGCAATCGTCAAAAAATTCGAACTCGAGATTTTAGGCATCACTGAGTCCAAAGAAAACAACTTTGGAATTATGTGTATTTGTGAACAGGATAACTCAGAAACTATTGAAACTACAGGGATGAAATTTGGTATTTACACTTAATTTGTAGGTTTCTATCAAATTTTGGACAAACTCCGTCAACGGGAAGTCTGTATGTATGTCCGTGTTAATGTGAACGCAGTAACTCACAAACTTAAATATCCATGATCATAAAATTTGGCACCATTTTTACCAACAGGAATGTAGGTTTGTATCACATTTTGGACCAAATCTGACAAAGGGTTGACTGTCTGTGTGTCTGTATAATCTCATACTTTTGAACGCAATATCTTCTGTAAAAAATTACTTTGATAAATGAAATTTGGCATGTCGCCTTCTTACCTTAATGCTAAATTTGTGTCCAATTTATATGTCAATCGGTTTAAAAAAAGGCGTTCAAATTGCAAATTTCGTTTCCTTTATCTTACACCCAGCCCTATTGGTAATCACGCCGGCTTCTAATTCCACTTGCGCGTTGCACGACCTTCGGAAATCCTGGTATGACGCTTCGCTTTTTTTCCCTCCATTGCATTAGGAGTTGTTGATCGTTTCACTGCCTTTTAGCTTATTTTTTTCTCTACATGCGTTAGGAGTATACTAGAAAGTTTCGTGGAGACCACTCCCGCTGGTTCTTTTTGTTCAATAGGCGTAATTGCAGTTTCTGAAAATAGTTTTTCTATATCCTTCGATTTGGGATAATTCAGTTCACAGAGAAACAACCACCTGAAAGCCGAGACCTTACCACTAGGCCACTGCAGCCTCTGAAACTATTGTAAAATGTTTGCCTAGTTCCCAAATTCGCGTTTGTTTTACGAAAAATAATCAAAACATCCATTTTAACCCCTTATTTTCCGAAAGTACTTAAAACTACCGATTGAATCGACGTAATATCATCGTTTTTACTCACTAAAGGCATAAATATTTTTTATTTATTAATTAATTAATTTACGTTCTTTTAATTAATTAAAAGTTTGCTCCCTCTTTCCCGAGGATATTTTGCGCCAAAACTTGTATAATGATGCAAAAATGAAATTAAAAGGTTGCTCTCTCATTCCCGAGGATATTTTGCGCCAAAACTTGTATAATGATGCAAAAATAAAATTAAAAAATGATGCAAAAATAAAATTAAAAGTTTGCTCTCTCATTCCCGAGGATATTTTGCGCCAAAACTTATATAATGATGCAAAAATAAAATTTAAAAGTTTGCTTGTCGATTAATTTGGGATGTGAAGGATCAATATAAAAATTTAAAAAATGTAACAGACGAGGACATTTCTATAACCTGTTATCAAAACTGATGAATCATTGACAAAACATACACTGTAAAAATAATCCCGTAAAATTTACGGTTTTAAACTGGCAGCTGGGTTGGTTGTGCAAAACCGTAAAGGTTACGAAGTAAATCCGTAGTCAAAACGGTTATTTACCATATGAGATTAAGTTTTCTCCGTAAAAATTAAGTCATCGAAGTAAGTGCGTCATCGACTAAGTTGAGTTGTTTTTCTCCTTCTGTTCGAGTTGAGTTAAAACGTGCTGATGAGTATTATCAATTAAGAATATTAATTACTCAAGGCTCAATTATTAATTCCAATTAGTTTAATTAATCAAATTTTTAATTGAACTTACTTGGACGATTTCGACTCAAGATGGTGACAAACCTTCGAGCTCCTCCGAGCCGAGGATCGAAACCGCGTTCAGGAATTAGAGGGCAGTCGCTCTAACCACTAGACCACCGGGGACTTCACACAATATGGTAAAAATAATCTATTTGAGTTTTAAAGTCACTATAGCTCTAGTGGTGCCACCTAGTGGTGTAAAAATCAACTATTGCCAGAACACGTGTTTTAACGTTTAGCTTTTATGAGTGACAACAGGATACTGCTACATGTATAAACAGTTAGACCATGAAATGAATGCAATAAAATTACATTTAAGAAAACGGAAAGTTATCGTACGGAAAGCAATAACGTATGACGAAAAATAGAATTTGAATGACGGTTTTAAACCGTTTATGGCTGGAGCGGAAAACGGTGAAAAACCGTTTTGTCAACAAAACAGCTTTAAACCGTCAAATATACGGAAAAAGTCCGGGAAAAAAAACGGATATTTTTTACAGTGTATACTTCATGTTCCAACTTCGGGTTACTTATTTATACCGGAAGGTTTGAATTCCATTTTTGGAAAAATTTGATTTTTAAATTCATGCAAAATAAAAAAATAACTAATTTTAAAATTCCAATTCTCTAAATTAAAAGAAAATTTGATGATTCTCAATAAAATTTTAAAAATATAATTAATAAAAGCGCGTAAAAAATTTAACCATCCGTCGGGCGAGATATTCGCATCGGCGAGCTCGGGTGCAATGGGCGTGATAGGCACAGATAAACAATTTCCTAATTAATACAGTATACTCTATATTATCCGTGATCTGATTATCCGGTTTGCGGATTATCCGTGCTCATTCCGGACTTACAAAAAAATTTTAAAAAAAGCATTTTCACACTTATCATGCATGTAAAATCGATGTTGATGTTCGATCGAGAGATTCATTCCATGAAACTAGTTAGCCGTGACGGCGGAGGCTAAAGAATATATATTTCCTTTCTCCACGTGCAATCTCTATCGGTTCAACCCTTAATTTTTCGAGAAATGAATCATCCACTTCCTGCTATCTCTTTCTCGTACGAACATGCTTCTTCCTGACACGGCAATCTTTAACTTCTTCGTCTTCTTTCACTAAGAAGAGTTCCTTTAGTTTTTACGCCTTGTTTATCGTCAGTTAGTAGCGTGAAATGTTTTACTGGTAAATATGAGCGGTGTAGAACGAAAACGAAACGTTTTAAATTTTAAACAAAAATTAGAAATCCTTCAAAAACTTGATAATGGAGAATCAGCTAGTAGTGATGCAGAAGATGAACTAAATAAGGGAAATACAATTACTCATTCTGCTGCTCTACAATCTGTGGAAACTTTATTAGATTATATGGGACAAAGAGGATTTGATTACGGTGACTTTACTGCGGTTCGTAAAATACATGTCGATATACGACAAGAGATGAACAAACAGCAGAAGCAAAGTTGCATTACAGATTTTTTAAAGCAGTAAATGTTAAAAGGAAAATTCTATAGTTTGATGTTATACAGCATGCAAATGTAAGTATTTTTTATATTTTTGTACTGATGTTGATATTTTCTTTAATAAAAAGGAGTTTTTGGATTATCCGTGTTTTTCTGTTGTCCGTGCGATCCCTCCCGGTGATTAACCCGGATAATCGGGAGTACACTGTATTGTTAATACCCATTGATTTTAACTTTAACAACCTAAAATTAATCACTGTCCTCCATGGGAAGACTTAAAAGAAACCAGCGTTAGTGGCCTCCCCTAAACTTTCTCGTATACTTTCCCAAAAGGGCGCTGTTCCCCTCACCCGTGTGAATAAAAAAATTCGAACCTACTGTAACCCAGAATCCAATGACTATCAAAAGGTTTTTCATTGTAGATTATAGTGATTGTAAAATATTTAGGTAAAGAATCAAATTCAAAGAGATGCGTACCGATTAAAACGCATCTATCACATACTTCCACGCTTGCCGGCTCGAGGTCAAAGTGACGTAATCCTTCCGCGAGCACAGAGATTGCTACCAGTACGCATGTGCATGGATTGAATATGCAATTGAATATGCAATTTGAACGCATTTTTTAACAGATTGAAACGAAATTTGGGCACAGATCTATAATTAATGTTAGCAACCGTCATACCAATTTTTATTTATCTAAGCCAAAGGTTTTAGGAGATATAATTTTTACCAGTAAGACATTATACAGATCGACAGACAGTCAACCCTTTGACGGATTAGGCCCAAAATTTTATCCTGACCTACATTTCTGATGAAAGAAATGTGTACCAAATTTTATCTATTTAGCTAATTAAGTTTTTGAGTTATAGAGTTCACATGAACGCGGACAGACAGACTTCCAGCGGACGGATTTTGTCCAAAATTTGACAGAAGCCTACAAATGATGTGCCAAGATAACATACCAAATTTCGTCTCCGTAGCTCTAATAGTTTTCGAGTTATCGTGTTCACAGACAGACAGACATAATTCCAAAATTGTATTTTTTCTGACTCGGGGAGGTCTAAAACGCGGAGATTCGTCAAAATCTCGAGTTCGAATTTTTTGACGATTACAATACTTTCTCTTTGTATACAAGAAAGTAAAAGGCGGCGATATAGTTGCAAAGACGTTATCATGAAGGGAATGCACGAGGAACCACTTACTTCTTCACTTTCGAAAAATAGGACACAAAACTCTTCCCATCACTTAAACCAAGCATGCTGTTGTATTAATTCTTTCCTTTGACGGAAATAAATTTTTGGGCAAACGGTTTTTTATAACAATAAATTCTACTAGTATTGTTTAGAAACGGATTCGGAAACCCTCCGAGCTTCTGCGCATGCACCGGGCGGAGTTATTTTCATCAAAATAGGGAGAAAGTGAAGAATGGAAGGGTGATGTTTACATTTTACAGAGCGTGATCTAACAAAGAACTCCGAAAATGCGCTCATATGATTCATTGCCTGACACCCCTTTCCAATGTAAAATCATCCAAAAGTGGTAGTTTCGGAATCAGTTGCTGTACAGTAAAGTCAGGAAATAAGAAAAATAAACATCCGGCATAGAAAAAACCAGCGGGAGTGGTCTCCCCTACACTTTCTCGTATACTTTCTAAGTGGAGATTCGTCAAAGTCTCGAGTTCGAATTTTTTTTGACGATTACAATACTTTCTCTTTGTAAACTTCGTATACGAGAAAGTGAAACAAACCAACAAACCTGAAATCAAATATCTGTTGCCACATTTCAAAAAAATATTGCTTTGAAGCAGGTGAGATAAAATAGGCAATGCAATGAATACTAAAGCGAAAATTCTGCTTTGGAATTGAATTCCCAAGAAAACAATTTATACTACCACAACCGTAACAATTGCAAAAGCGCGTGAATGAAAGATTTGCTGAAATAATGAGATCGGTTTGACTTACAACAATAAAAAAAATTGTTAACAATTGATGCTTGAAAACATTATTTATTGTTGTAAATAAAATTTACAACAATAACAGATTGCTACCAATACGCATGCGCATGAGAATCGGATTAAAAGACATTCAATATTCAATTTGAAAGACCCTTTTTGACGGATTTGGCCCAAAATTTAATACGGGCCTACATTCATGACGATGAAACTGTGTACAAAATTTTATCTATCTAGCTATTCAAGTTTTTGAGTTATAGTGTTCACATGGCTTCGGACATACAGACAGACATGCTTCCCGTAAACCTACAAATTATGTTTAAAGACCACATACCAAATTTCATCCCCGCAGCTCTAATAGTTTTCGAGTTATCGTGTTCACAAACAGACATAATTCCAAAATTGTGTTTTCCGGACTCGGGGAGGTCTAAAACGTGGAGATTCGTCAAAATCTCGAGTTCGAATTTTTTGACGATTACAATACTTTCTCTATTCTTTCTATACTTTCTTCGTATATTAGAAAATAAAAATGGGATATTACGAATGATCATATGTGTGAAGAGTTTTGGCGCAATATATTAATTTCTCTATTTACGAATTTTACAGAATTCTTAAAAGCTACTCAGATGATCTTGATGTATTTAATATATACACCATAAGATATATCTTATGGTGTTTTTAAGACTGAATGTTTGCGGCTTTTATGTACTTGAAGTGTTTTTATTTTGTGTGCTTTTTAATTTTTTAGTTTTTTAGTGATTTCTATGTCTATCTGTTGTTTTTATTAATCTGTGTTTTACGGCTATTTCAGTGTTTGTTTCTGTATCATGTACTCTGTAATTGGGGTTTATTCTGTAGTGTTTATTTTCTAAATAAATAATTAAATTATTATTATTAAATATGCATCAATATGGCGATATATGATCTTCACGTAATGGGCATGTCATTTGAATGGAGGGATCCTAACTTCTGGTAAAGAAAGGAGACTACTAGTAGGGACAGTCGTCTACCTTCCTTCTAATTGGAAGAGGGACCGAAACGTCCGAGTTGTGCGTATAAGGCGTATTGTGCCCTAAGGAGGGTTAATATGCTGCATGACACATTTAGCTCCAACACTTTATAAAATTAGAAATTAACTTAAAAAAACGAACTACACAATGATGTTTCTCTAATAAAGCAGGAATTTTCTAAAATTGGCAAAAACGGCCAGTTTATGATTAGTGGTAAAAATATTGTAGGTTTTATGAAATGGAAAAGAAGAATTTTTTCTGATAACAATATAAATTTTTAAATTAATTATAAGTCTTAAAAAATAGTAACACTATATTTCAAAGCCATGATTTCGTAGTTCGTTTGCACAATCAGATTTTATTGTTAATATTTTTTCTTTTACTATCATTAGAAAATCTTTAAAAATTTAAAGATTGTGGTCGGAAAAATATTTTTACTGAATGTCTTTATCGTTCCTTGAGTCGTGATTATTCAGACTTTGCGCTTATATTCATAAATATAATTAGTTAAGTAATTAATACCTTATTCTTAGGTTTTCATCAAAAGTCACAAACGGAATTTCAATCTTAGATAAACCTATACAATTCACATAAAACAAGAATAATTGAAATATGTATAATTTTGTAATAATTAATATATGTACATTTTTTAGAGTTGTAATGCATCCTTTTGTTTTAGTCAAATAAATAATTGAGAAAACCATATATTTGAATTTCTTGTCTTCTTCAAGACTGTTTTATGTAAAGGACAGAGATATCATACTAAATTGTCGCATATGCATGAATTTAATATAGAAGTGAACTGTGTTGCATGAAAAGAAGATCATATTCATTGATTTGTCAAAATGAATAACATTTAACCCTTCAACCGGCTGAAACGTAGAAAGTCGCTCTCTGATGACTATTCTAAAAGCGGCTCCGTCGCAGAAAGTCGTTCTTCGATTATTACTCTTAAACCGACTCCGACGTAGAAAGTTGCTCTCTGTTTATCACCCGAAAACCAGCTCCGAAACAATTGCGTTCACCATTTAGCTACAGAGAGGCCGTTTTCAAAGCATTCAGCTAAAATATTTTTGCCGTTCAAAGGGTTAAGGGTACGATTGACATTCAAAACTATCTTTCTCTATTTCCGAGCTATTGCTCACAATTTCTCATTCATACTAAATTGTCGCGAATGCATGAATTTAATATAGAAGTGAACTGTATTGCATAAAAAGAATATCATATTCATTGATTTGTTAAAATGAATAACATTTAAGGGTACGATTGACATTCAAAACAATCTTTCTAGATTTCCGAGCTATTGCTCTCAATTTTTCATTCATACTAAATTATCGCATATGCATGAATTTAATATAGAAGTGAACTGTGTTGCATGAAAAGAAGATCATATTCATTGATTTGTTAAAATGAATAACATTTAAGGGTACGATTGACATCCAAAACTATCTTCCTAGATTTCCGAGCTATTGCTCTCAGTTTCTCATTCATACTAAATTGTCGCATATGCATGAATTTAATATAGCAGTGAACTGTGTTGCATGAAAAGAAGATAATATCCATTGATTTGTTAAAATGAATAACATTTAAGAGTACAATTGGCATTCCAAACAATCTTTCTAGATTTCCGAGCTATTGCTCTCAATTTCTCATTCATACTAAATTGTCGCATATGCATGAATTTAATATAGAAATGAACTGTGTTGCATGAAAAGAAGATAATATCCATTGATTTGTTAAAATGAGTAAAACTTAAAGATGATTGACATTCAAAACAATTTTTCTCTATTTCCGAGCTATTGCTATAAATTTTTCATTCATACTAAATTGTCGCATATGCATGAATTTAATATAACAGTGAACTGTGTTGCATGAAAAGAAGATCATTCTCATTGATTTGTTAAAATGAGTAAAACTTAAGGGTACGATTGACATTCAAAACAATCTTTCTAGATCTCCGAGCTATTGCTCTCAATTTCTCATTCATACTAAATTGTCGCATATGCATGAATTTAATATAACAGTGAACTGTGTTGCATGAGAAGAAGATCATACTCATTGATTTGTTAAAATGAGTAAAACTGAAGGATACGATTGACATCTGAAACTATCTTTCTCTATTTCCAAGCTATTGCTCTCAATTTTTCAATTATTATATCATTATGCTGTATAACAACGTTTAACAAAGGCGGTTGATAAGTTTATGATTGTTTTAATAATAAATGGATAAAATGTATATGTATATTGTAAAACTTTCTGAAGTCTGTGCTTTTAATTTAGAATTACATCATTTTAATTAATAATTTGCAAAAATGGTTGCAATGATAATACAAAGGACCCTCAATATTAATAACGCTCATGATTGATTTCTTTATCCGAAATTCTATGGATATATATTCTTATAAATGATAGGAAAAAATCCTGAGTTGTAGCTAAAATAATAATGCGCATGACCTGTGGGTAACATCTTACCTAATTTTAAAACTAAGTATTAAACATTGCAATAACTATACCTTACTATTCATCTGTCACACATCAGTCTGGTCTTTAAACATTTTCTTAATTTACCCAACTAGTTACAAAAGTTGTTGCTAAAAGTCACAGTATGTCATGTTAATTAACCAAACATGTCACTTTCTTTAAAGAAAGTATACTTTAAATAAACATTTTGAGAACAAGATTTTTCCTTTCCTTGGGAAAGGAAACGAAACTTGGAGTTCTTGAGACAACTTATAAGCCATTCTCAGAAAAAATTATCAGCTGAAATCTAGGCGGGAAATTTTTGCCTTTTCTATGACTGAAG
>BGPR01037183.1:0-15227 GCA_013235015.1 Araneus ventricosus
GACATTGTCAATTAAGCTGCTAATGAATTTACTTTTGATTTTCTGTAGTTTAGATTTACGATGAAAGAATTCCATGGAAGTATAAAATTAGACATTTTTTGTTTTCGTAATCTTGATTTTAAATTTAATTCCCATTTAATGGAACTGGATTCCAGTTACAAAGAATTAGTGGAAATGAAATGATACTGCTTAGTCTGCCTGGAAACCACAATAAAACCAAAAAGAAAATATAAATTGACTCGTTACCTAATTGAACCAATTATCATCCGAAATTCATAAAAAACTAAGTCAATGAAAGAAATGATTTCTAAAATAAGCCAAAATAAAAAAAATATATGTAGAGTTTCATATTTAATGTTTTCATCACTGAGATGTAAAAAGGCAATGAAGTTTCCGTTAGTTGTTTTATATCATAATTCTTTTAAACATGGTGGAGGATATATCGCAAATATTATTTCTTAAGGGGATTTATTTTATTGAATGATACACCATAAAACTAAATATTCTATAGAATAATATGTAAAGAAACCCTCAAAACTGTATAAATATTCATAAAAATATTATCACCATAAATTTGCTGTCTCATTGTGCAACAACACCGCTAATACCTTTTCATCCTTTTCCAAACGGTTTCAAAGAAAGAAGTTTGCTGGCCCCTCGATAGACCATCGTGATGGTAGACTGGTTGGAAAGGACTGTCCTTCTGGACAACTCTCCTTGTACAACCGATTCAGTTCAGAATCTCCAGTGCCTGAACTATTCATCGACTCTAAAGGCTTAACAATCTTAGAATTGAAGCTTAAAACAGAGAAGTGGGAAAACATTTAAGAACATTTGAGAAATGTAGTTAAAAAACAGGTTTTACATAGTCATAAAATGATATTTTCAGTCTGTAAAGCAGCTATCATATAACTAAAAGCCACTTTTTTCTTCATCGCATTGATTGCCATCATGCAGAACAGGATTTTGAAAAGTTTGCACTACATTGATCTGCTTAGAATATTGACTCAAAATTAATCTAGCGTAAACGAAAATTACTTCTTTCCAGCGCACATGTCCGAATAATTAATGGTACCAGCACGCCATGCGCCTTTCTAAAGTTGAGAAACCACAGGGCAGACCGCTGGACCTAGAAAACCACGAAATCTTGGAAACAAATATATCAGAGTGTGAAATATCCATACCCACTAGAATTTTAACGAATTAAAGTTAAGAGATTCTTAAAGGAATTCTGTTTGAATTAAAGATTAAGTGTTTCTCTTTTAGTGACTTCCAGTTATTACAGAAAAATTATTTTAATAATTATCTGAAAATTCCAAAAAAAAAAAATGTTTTCTTTAATACTCTAACTTGAATCAGAAAGAACCTTTCCTCCTTTACTTCTTAATTATTTATTTTTGTCATTTTTTATGAAGAGAGCCTTGAATATTAGCTCCTTCTTCATCTGAAATTCACATCGGTTCTATTTTCTACTTTATAAAGATTTGATCCCAAATTTTAATTTCACTGTTTATAAACTAAAGTATGAAGATTTTGCCTCGAATTCTTTTTCTGAGTTATTTTTTGTGAATTTGGTTTCAATATTTTTTTAATTCATTTTAAAGTTTATATAATTTGAGATAGGTTTTGAATCAAAGAAAAGCACCATTGATTGAAACTTTTATAAATTTATAAATGTATGGTTTAGTAAGCGCAACTTGATGTATAAAAAATAATGTTCTTTTGGGCTTTAAAGTTTTATTTTATTGTAGGCGCGAAATATTGAATAAGCAAGCAAAAATTCCTTCTACGGTAGAAAAAACCTCAGGCAAAATTCTTGATACTGCACCAAACTCAATTTCATTATCCCTAATTATTTCTTTCGATCACATGTCTGATCTGGCAAAGCAGCCATAATAAGTTTTAAAGCATAATTATCGAGACCAAAGTCCAAAACTGTCAAGAGAAGTCGATAGAGGGAATTAGATGTTGGATTATATAGAAAATGAAATAGAATAAAATAAACTTAAAATCACTTACTGTCACAACGAAGTTTAAAAAATATTACTCGGGATAATCTTATAAAATATAAAATTACACAGCATGAAATTTGACCAAATTCAAATGTCACATCCTGATAAACAAGCTGGCACCAAAGCATGAATTAGAATGAAATGTGTGATCGTTTGTTCAATTATGTCCCAAACAAATTCAACTTATGAACTGCAAAATAATTCAGCTAATGACAAATTGGTTGTTATTTCTAAATTTTCAAAATGATAACCGTCTTGATGAAAGATATTATATATATATATATAGAAATAGTATATTGAAGCTAGTAAATGGATATTTACACATTTTATCCTGAACTTAATGCTATCTTCATAGTGAAATAAGGCTTTATAAAGAAAAGACAGTATAAAGTGACTTTTTCTACTCATTTTAGTGTAACTATTCTGCTCTTGTTTTTTTCAAACAAACAATAGCAAACAGATGGTCGGTACAAACCAACTTAACCTGGCTAAAGTCATGTCCACAGCCAGCCATTTTTAATTAAGAAAACCTATTTGATTGGGTCGTATTTACTATTTCTACAACAGTGTTGCTTAAAATGTCTAATTAAGTTGATTATACAAATGTTTAAACTTGATTTCACATGTATCTTTGTGTAATTTAACCTATTAGATTTTGTCAAAACATGCATTGTTCAAATAAATATTCTTTTGATTATAGACGAATTATTAATACCTATTTCTGTATGATTATATATATATCATATATTATATATATTATTGTCACAGTCATTTATTTTAAATTTAACAGGCAAATAAACCAGAATTCCGCAAAAGAATATTGACAATATTTTTGGGCTCTGATTCCATATGCGTTTGAAATAAATTATTTTCCATTGCTTTTTGGAAAAGCTTTCTGCTTAAATCTTAAAGATAAAAAACAGGCTTAATTTAATCTCCTGGTCGCGGGGCTTTTTTCTGCCACTTTTAAAAAAATCTAATTATCGTAACTTAAACTATCAGGCATTGATCTGTATCCTTGCATGACGGAAACATCCTTCCAGATACCCCTTTCTGAAAGTTAATAAAGGTTTGGACGCAATGTTCAAAACTATTTTTTTCTGCGTATAACGCTTCACCAGAGATTTCAAATGCGTCTAATTTATTCATGGATTAGATACCCTAAAATCGCATCTAAGATGAACGCAATAATTTTTCTTTTTAGCAAAGATTTATAACACTCACTCCAAAAAACTGACACACCACGAGGACTGCCACCTCTTTTAAGATACGTCAAAGTATATCATACGTTATATATGATTTTTTAAAGAATACTCATGTAGCATGTCACCCTTTCTAATACACTGGGTATATTTTGAAATTCTTAAAATCGGAGGGAAAATACCTAGTAAATGTAAGTAAATGTAGTATAGAGATACTACCTGAAATTTATTATGGACAGATTTGATTTAAACTTTTTTATTAATGTTATAGCTGAGAAATTGTTCCAGTACCCAGTAGGTTTTATTCTAAAATATTTGAGAAAAGTGAAATAAAACAGAAATTATATTAGAATAAAATATAATTTAGTGACATTTCTTTTCGTGTTAAGAAATACCCCATCCATTCAAAACTGAAAGTTATTTCAAAACCTCCCAAACATTTAAGAGACAAATTGAACAGTCGTAAATGTAAGGTTATAATGAGGTAAAACTCCAGGATGAACTATAAATTTAAATAGTATGGACGCAAAACTTTATAAAAATAATAATACTCAGGGAATTCGAGTTTTATATTACATTAAAACAGTGCTGGTGTGTGAACAGTAAGCTTATCGCATTCTGCTGCTTCCAATCGTGATGGATTCTTTTCAGCACCAGAACAATAAACTTAAATTATACATCTGCAAAATAAACAAATAAATTACAAAAATTTTATTAACAAGTTCATCAAATATATTTACAAATGAAGGTTTTATTATTTTGATTGTGCAAATCGTGCTATAACCGATTCAATTGAACTGCATTTATAAGCATTACAGTGAAATCATTTCTATAAATTGATAAAGTTATAACGTTTAAATCAAAGTTTTGTTGTTCAAATGCGCTGAATTTCAACAATCATATTTTAAAGGTTTTACTCCTGCACTACGCTATAGGTTCTACTACCCTTCTAATAGCTGCTGATCATAGTCTCTTTCATCCTGCTGATTGGTACCACAGTTAGTGTCTGGGCAAAATCAGTCTAGGATTTTAGGCAGCCAGTCAGTATGCAACCAACACCAACCACATGAGCCCAAACGGCAGCAATACAAGAGACAATTCTGAAGAAAAATACGGGAAATACACTACCTTTAATACCGACATATGGCAGAGTTAAAAACCGGTGATTCTCTGAATTTGACCACGACCGAACGAAGGCAAACAGCCATTGGTTTGCGCATTAAATTCCAAGTTATCAGCCGATATATCTATCTTCAAGCAATAGGGTTCGTGGAGATACAGGTTAAACCCATCCGTAGCGGGGAGAAAGTGATGTTTGTAAATTTTACTATAGTTGAACTGTCCAATCCTGCCGGTTCATACGTAAACCAAAATATCTTTATACCGTGCTGGACTTTCTTCACCTGATTACCAAGGCGGATTCATAAAATACCTGTTACCGCCTGATAATTCTGAATAAAAAATACAGTCTGAAACAGTCCGCGCCAAAGTGGCCGACCGCGCCAACGCCAAAGGCTACAAGGGAGAAAACCAGAAAAGAGACAATCTTTGAGCCTGTCAGGTTTTAACAAGGTCAGTTCGATTTTACATTTTTTAAAATAAAACCACACCAAACAGTTGTGTTATTTAAATAAAATTCAAGAATTCTTGGTTTACTCCTGGGCCAAAGCCTGACGTCTCCCATCTACCAGGAGAGATTTACTTTCTTTCTCTCAAGGTGTATCAGAAATTTAACGAATTCAAAGGAAAAAGAAAAAAATTTCGTGCAATTCCGTTATTAACCTCTCAAACAAAGCAGTTTCAGCTCGTCTACTTAGATGACCCCTTCTGTTTTGGGAATGTGTTGTATTAATTCAACCAAGAACCCATAGAACACTTGAGGTTTTATTGGATTAACGGCCATTTTTCTATCGAATGATTACGTCTATGAATGACTTACTTATAGATTATAAGTGTAAAAATGGCATTATTCGATGCGCGAACTGACCTCGGGATACACTGGTAAGGAGTTGAACTAAAAGATAACATTTCTATGATAGGTTTTCTGAATGAAATTCATGAAAGTCAAAGGCAGCTTTTTTCAAAGCTTATATTTGTACAAAAAATTAGCAACTACAATTTGAAAAATTGTTTTCTAATCAATCTTTAGATAATTTTATGCTCCGAAAAAATTGTCTGGAGGTCAATATTTTCGGCTTTTAATCAGTAGTTCAAGGCAAGGAAAAGGGCTGTTAGTTATAGGTAATAGCTAGTCACGCTTCTCGGTAAAATTAACAAGTTATTTTTAGTTAATTCCCAATTCGAAAATCTCTCCTAAACTCCTAATCAAAAATACTATTTAGAAGAAAAAGAAGACATATATTTTTGGAGATATTATAATTAAGATAAGATTTATTCCTGCGACTCATTATGAAACAATATCCATTTTTTCCCTTTATATGTATTAAAATTTCTATTGTTTAATTTCTTTGCGTTGTCTTTGAGACTCTGTCATTATTTCTTTTTCAACTAGAAAAAAAGAAGAAATAGCGTTTTTTCTTTCAGAAGCTTTCAATTAATTGAGAATATACATAAAAGCAAAAAAAGAGCAATTAAATTTTTTTTCGTTGTTGAAATTGATGAGCTTACTTTTGCTTGAAATTAAACTTTCATTTATTTAATTTTTCATATTCAAAAAAAATATTTCTTATAGTTTTTGTGATATGTAACAGTAAAAAATATTTTGTTGAAGCTAAGTGATCAATTTTCAGCTAAGTTCAACAGAAGAAAAGTAAATGCAGTAAGAAACGGCGAAAGAAATGATTTAGTAACTTTCTTTATTAGATTTATATGCCAAATTTCATACTTATACGTTAAGTTTCTATAAAAATCCATCTCCACTTTTTAAGAAAAAAAATAAATATAACCTATTTCATCTTCCGAATATCTATATTAATTGAACCTTGAAATAGTGAAAACGAAGGAAAGCATTTAAAAAAAATTATATTTTCATGAAATATTCCATTATTAATTGCAGGAAGTAGTTCCAATTAATTTAATACGTTTTGTTCTGAAAATATGTACCTACTCTCAGCTTTGAGATAATTACGTTATTACGACCGGAAGGAAATCACAAATTTTATTTCAGCCATTCTTTAGCGGTTAAAGAAGCTATGTATTTAAATTAATTTGACTTTAATATTTACTCTTTAACTTATATTTCTCTCTTTTATGTAAAAGAAGTGTTTCATTAGTTAAAACTACAGTTTAATTGTATGCAGAAAAGTTTTGCTTCACATTCCTATCTAAAGTAGATAAGATCAGAAATTTAAGTTTTTATTTTTGGCATTGTAAAAATTCGCTAGATAATTTATGAGATATAAATTCTTTTTTAATCATGGATCTAAAAGATTACTTTGTCTGGCATTTTTTGTTAAATTATGTTTTTTAAAACAAAATCAAAATAAAAGTCTATAAATTCAAAAAATCCAATAAACTTTGCTCAAAATCTCGAATCACTAATACATCAAACAACATTATTTTTGTAATGATTTGTTCAGAAACAGAAGTATGATACTGATTTCGCGCATCCAACATATATTATAATTATGATAATGTCTTTAAATTTCATATCTTGATCTAAGATTTGAAAAATAACTAAACATCGGCCAATTTGATTTTTCTGAATTAAATGGATTTAAATAAGCAAGAATTTGCTAGAAATCTGTTTAAGCAGGTAAAATCCAAGATAATTCTTAGAATGCTTCGTATCTAAATTACAGAAAAAAAATTTTTTGAACTCCTCAGATAGGATTTCTGGAGCTCAGACTAACATAGCTCGAAAGGGGGAAAACCAATGACTGGTATCAGTTCTTTTTTCTTCTTTCTTTACTGTACTATGTATTCTAATATGCTTACTGAAAGTTTGTGATTTGCAAAATATGAAATCTCTATGCAATTATTTGTTATATTGTTAAATATACAGTAGACTCCGCTTAATGTAATCGTGGTTAATGCTATCATTCGCTTTATATTATAAAAAACCTCTGGTACCGAACCAACGTATTCAAATGCACACAAAATTGTTCGCTTGATGTGATCACTACATCGTTTAATGTTATCAGTTTTGAAGTAGAGAATTGACCGATCCCTCATTTTTAACGCGCGTTAACGATTTGGCGTTCGTAGAATTTCTCGCTCCACTTGTAAAGGAAGCTTCTGGGGACTACTTTTTCCCACACATTCCAAGAATTTCGAGATTTATTTTTCATGACTTGTCTTTGAAGGTCATCCATTTAGCAGGCAGGGATGTGACCGTCGGTAATATTCGTTGAACATCCTGAAGATATGCAAAAGGAATGAGTATGAAGAGTGGATGTCTATTGACGAGCACATTTCAATAGCTGCCATACTAATAGACTTGGGAATTTGCCAAGCTGTTTGTGAGCAAGATCAAGCATTAAAAGTTGATGATTCCGATAGGGACGAATGTGTTGAAAAAACCCTCCAACGAACGCCGAAATTAGGCAAGCCCTTGATATTTTGAAACGCGACGTGCAGCATCGTTCAACAAATTTTAAAAAAACTATACGAGTACGAACAATATATAAATAAACTTTTAAGGGCTAATTGCTGTCAAGCAACAATTGATGAGTATTTTAATTGTTATTTTTCAAATAAATTATAGATAGCTCTGAGGCAAGTGCTTTTTTTCCTTTTTGATTCTTTTCCCTTAATGTGATAAAAATATAGTTGATTCTACCTGATTCGGTTATTGTTATCAATCAGTTAATGTTATTAAATTCAGTCCCAAAGTTATCACATTAAGCAGAGTCTAATGTGTTTAGATCAGTTATAAGAATAACCGGTGAAAGCAAATTTGTTTATGATTCAAATAAATCATCTTTAAGTAAAACATTCAGTACAAATATCTTCAATTAAGTGTTCTATAAATTCCCCCATAACATTATAATGTATGCAACTCAATTCTTGGGGAATTTCAAGTAATACACATCATATAACACTAAACGCATGATATACTGTTACGTTTAAATACCCTTTAAAAAAACTGGCTAAAAATAACAGATGCGAAAGCCGCTTGAAAGTTATGAAGGATTGTTTATACCAACTCCTTTGATTAAGAAATTATCTTTTCTTACGGTTTTAAGTTAGAAACTAAAAGCAAACTCATAGAAAAGATTTCATGCATTGCCTGTAACCGTACTTACTTCACTCTACTTGGAAAATTGGGGCGTTTCTTAATTTGTTTGCAGGGAACACCTCAGAACTCTAAAATATCAGCAAAATCTTTAACAATCTTAGCCCAAGTTCTAACGGTTCTAAATTTAATATCAGACGAAAACATCAGCAAAAGATTTATCAATATCAGCCCAAATTCTAAAATTTCTAAATTTAGACTAAAAGAAAACTAATGGAATAAATTCCATAGGTTACCTGTAACCGTAATCACTTCATTCTATTTGAAAAATTGGGATGTTTCTTAGTTTGTTGCCATGAGACATAGCTGAACACTAAAATATCGACAAGCGCTTTATCAATATCAGGTCGATTTCTAACGTTTCTAAATTATAATCTTGGTGAATCAGCAGTAAAGGAAAGGAAAAATAAATTTGGCAATTCGGTATTCACCATTGTGTTCCTGACTCTTCCACATTCATTACAGAAGATTTTGGACAAATTTACTTATTAAAAATTCTTCCCTTATATTGCAACATAACGTAATGACATTTTCGCGACTTATGCCCATTCACCTTCAGAGAAGCCTCTTTCCATCGAAACAAACCTCTAAAATTACCAGACTCGCACAAAGGAAAATGAAACATATTTAAAAGACAAGAGATAATATTCATTTGTGACATTTACCTTAAACCACATATGTTTTTTTTCCTTCTGATTTAAGCAAGAAACAAAGAGTGAACAAGCGCAATCTTTTCCCTGTAAACGTACTCACTTCAATCTAGTTGAAATATTGGAACGTGTTCTTAATTCGCCTGTCAGCAGACACCGCTGAGTACTAAAATAATAGCGAGAGCTACACTAATCTCCTCCAAATTTCAAACGCTTCTAAATTTAGATACACGTTGAATCAGTGTTAGATTGCAAAAATTGCATCGACATCATTTTTTCGGTTTTGTCAGTATTTTTTAATTAATTTAATTCTTCGCCACTAAAGTTTCTTTCTTCTCTTGTGGCATCTTTGACAATTTTTGAATTTCAAACTATAATTTTTAGCCGTTTCTTTAATTATCTAAATTTTTTCTTAATTATTTACTTTGTTTTCGATTTAAATATTAATTGTCTTAACTTTTGTTGTTGTTTCCATTAAGGTTTCAACTTTATTAATTTTTAAATTAAAATATTGCAACGGGATTATTTCTTCGCCATCTTGTTTTCGCGTAAGTATTTGGCGTAATCAGGTTTTGGGCGTCTGTATCTGGAATCGTTTTCCGTTATGATTTGATTTTCTTTGTTGTGCTTCTCTGAACGAGTGAGGTGTATTTGCAGCTGCGGGTCCCAGGGCCTTTTTTAGGCTTCTGGGGGCCTTTACGCCTTCAGGGAGCTTGTTTTTTTATATATTTTTTTCCTTTGAATTTTAAGATGAAAGTGTTCTATTCTACTACAAGTTTTTTGGTGTGGTGATGTGATGTTGGAATCTGCAAATTTGAAATCTTCTGGATTCTGCGAGTTTAAAATCTTCAAGCTGTGAATGGTATCATCTAAAAAAGTTTTATCTTTTCATCTTCATTCATGTGTGAAATGGAGGAAATTGTGACAGCTTTTGGTGCTAAAATTGTTGATATACAAATCAGTAGCTAGAGTGCACTGAATATTCAAGCCCTGCACTAGAAATGATCAGGGTGCAAATTCTTCAATAGCCTGCTCTGCAAAAATTATTTTAGTTAACAGTGTGTTGATGGAAATGAGCAAGGAATCTTGTTAGTGTACCAATAATTCGACTGAATTACCTCAAGGCTGATAACAAAATTTTTGATATTGCCAATTCTCCGAATTTTTCATACAACGTGTGTTTTGGTAATTTTTTTACAAGCAAACAAAGACTGAGATGTGCTTTGTAAATGTACCACCATTATTTTTCTGCAGAATCAAGATGTTCCTTAAATTTGTTGTTTCTACCTAGTATCCTCATTACTATATATTTTTTTAAGCTTGCAGCGCTTTGTAATATGTGTAGCTACATATTTTTATTTTGGTTATTACATTTTCTAAAAATGTGCATCATCTTGTATATGTATAACTTGTGGCAGTGATCAAAGTGATTTAATTTAAACTATTCTAAAATAAAAAAATATTTAAATTCATAGATTTTGATTCTGTTTTAATATCTCTAATTTGTTTTTTTACAACTAGCATTGTACTACCACTATATGCAAATTGACTTTTAATAGTAGCTAGGTTTTTCAGGTCTGAAAAGGTAGGTGAATTATATCATTATAGCTTGAATTGCTTATTATCGTGTTATTTTTTTACAGTACCCAAAATTGATTTGATAATTGATATCCATATATATATATATATATTAAATAGACTAAATTTTAACATTGGGTACCAGTTTTGATTTAACGTTTTTATAATAATCCTAGCTATCCCATCCAATAATCAGCTTTAAAGGAAACAAAATAAAAAAGATATCCGGCAAAAATTCTCCCCTATCCGGGGCTCGTATTACCTTCGACCTTTGTGCTTTGCAGAAAAAGTTCGAATAGGGGATATAAATCAAAGGAAACGAACCCGAAGAAAGAAGTTGGAGACGGAAAGTTGAGAAGTTAAGTAATAATGGCGGAGATTTTTTTTTCTCAACTCCTTCGCTTATTGGACGGCTGTTGCGTTTTCATTCCATTTTTATGTAAATGAGGCACAATGCTGAACGACATTCGAGTTGGGTTATACATATTTTTTTGTCTCAAAAATGGAATGAAGTTTCTTCTAGATTTATTTATTAGTCTCGTATCTCTCTTTTTCTTGGACCTTTCATATGTTTTTCAATTTAACATTTGAATGATAAGCATTGCCTTCTTTGTTCTACTTTCTAACTTATCTTTGCGAATATTAACTTTATTGAGTACTTAGAATGATACCTTCGACCAGCGGCGAATCCAGGATTTTGGTCTGGAGGGGGGGGGGGGGGGGGGGGTTTATAAAATTTTTGAATCGCCGTGCCCTCATGGCTTATGTAATTCAAAACACTTTAACTTACCTTCAGCTGACAATAAGAATCACAAAGGGCATCACAATACTTTCGATAATTTAATAAAAACACAATTAAAAAAACTAGCCAATAAAATTGTTTTCGACCGCGTTAACGCTAAAAGTACGAGTTGAATGATTACAAAAGCGGAAAAAATTTCGAGCCCGACAAGCCGGAAAACAATGTTGCCACGTTTTTCTTCTTAAAAAAACAGATTAAGAACAAGTAGGTGAAATGATTCTTTTTAAAAAATCAGAATTCTGGTTTAGCTAGGGGGGTGTAGCCCCATAGCACCTCCCCCCTGGATTCGCCATTGCCTTCGACGAAAAGGAAAAATTGTACAATAAAGAATATTGAAGGTTTTGATGAATGTATACTGATAGTTTTAAATTATTTGACTCTTATAAATGTATAGTGTGGGTGTATCTAGTGATTTTATTAAATCAGTTAAGAGTGATAGATGTCTCCAACAGCTTGAGAAACATATTAAAAATTATTTGATTTTTTTTAAATTTTAAAATAATTTTATGCTGTGTAAAACTAACTTAATTATATTTAGAGAAATTTTAAATACTTTAGGGTATTGCAAAACAAACCCAATACTACGTCCTAATCGGATATCTCGTTATTTCTAAACGAGCGCCTTGGCTGATAATTTTTAGGGTAAGAGAATTTTGCAACAAAGAATACTGATGATGGTGCTTATGAATTTGGTTGAGAATTCTAAAATTTATTTTTCTCTTAAACAAAAGCAAAAATTTTTGTGAGTTTGTCTTTAGTAACATTGATACGCCGTTGGGAATAATAGATCAACAGATGTACTTAGCAACATGAGAATTTTATTTATCGAAATAAATTTTTGAATCCTTACGATCTTTAAACGGCAGAAAGTGAGAAGGGAACTCTTCCTACATAATTTTAACATCCAAAAATCCATGTATTTAAAAAATATTATGATGGTATATGAATGAGGCAATTAAATAAAATTATACATGTCGTTTCATTTCAAAACGTCGATTACATTTTGAAATTTCAAAATTTTCAAAAATTCGATTAGATGCATTTGCTCTAAAGAGATTTCACAAGGATTACTTCATTAAAAAAACCCCGGAAAATATCTCTCCTCGAATTTTTTGTATATTTTTATAATATTACTTTGTGCGTATGCGAGCGAGAACGCGTGTGAGTGTGTATAACTACGTAGAAGAGTGACGATAATCGAGTCTTCATTTTGAAACACCCCCTGTGACTGATTGTGTTTAAAATTTTGGTGTTAAAATCCCTTAATAAATTTCATGTGTTCGGTTTTAAGGTTGTCGTATTCACATCTACATTTATAGACACACAGTGAAATCCTTAACGGATTGATCAAAAATTTGGTGCAGATCTATGATTCTGATGATAAAACCGTATGTTTCTTTTCATCCATACAGCTCTTTGCGTTTGTGAGTTATTGTATTCACAGGAACACGAGAAGAGATATATACATACATCCCGTTAAGGAATTTCGTCCAAAATTTCAAACAGATCTACAATTTGAGTATAAAGACCACAACCCGAATTTCATTTCTGTAGCTAATTTTGCTTTTGATCTATTATCTTCACAGACAGTAATTCAAAAACGAACATCCGAAGAGATTTATAAATTTCTCAGAAGTTGAATTAGCGATGATGGCTGCTGAACTTAGCATCATAGGGAGTCAAAAATATTTACGTTAGCAAAATTCTGAATTAATCACAAACTGCTGTCTTTCAAATTTTCTTCACATCTAGCCGTCATGATCGTGGCAAAAGCAGCACTTACTTTTTTTTGTAATATTCACGAGTTGGTTTAAAACTGTCAATTTTCACCCTATCAAAGGCTTCTCTGCTTCTTTTATGCAGGGTATTTACAGAAGAATACCGCAACTTTGAAAGGTTACAGTTACAAAACTGAACATTTTAACGTGACCATTACTAGAAACACGAACAACATCCAATGGATAGTAGTACTTATCCACATTTTCTCTGCTCTTTATCATTTTGAGTAAGAGAGCTGTAATTTGTATGCTTTAGAATCAATCACTTTCTCAACACTTACCATACCGTCGTATGAGGCATTTGCTGTTCCCGGATGCCGCGTCGAGTTTTCGGACTGTCGGTGAATGTTTGTTGAAATTCTACATTCTTTTGAAACACACACTGTCTACCAGGACTTTTGTCTTAGCAAATGCGCTTCTTTTCAGAAAACTGACAAAACCAATGAACTAAGATACTCCATTTATCGGGAGGACAAATTGCATATTTGTAATGAAATGGTCGCTGAACAGTCGTAACCGATTCACTTTTTAAAAAATTCAATTGCACAGAACGCCTTTTGTTGGTCGTTTATCATATTGGCGCGAGTTGACTAAATGAACTCTCTAAGTCAGGTCGACGGGCGCCTATAACGCCAAATAACGAATCTTAAGCGGGACATTCACGGCTGTTCCATTCTACGATTTTTGGAACACGGGAAGGGAAAACTTTTCATCAATGTTGAAACCCAATTTAAATTTGCGCAAATGGATTGGATGTTTGGAATTCCGAATAGTTTGAATTCTGATTGGAATGGCCAGGTGGGCTTTTGAGACCCCGTAGCGAGAAAACAAAGCTTCTGCCTATATTGGGACCCCACGACAAGGCTTGTAAACTCGGAAATTCCCCGTTTGGGGGAGGAAGAGAAGGGGTGGGAGTAAGTCTGCGACTTTAAACCTTCTCAAACAATATGTCTCAAAACAATCTTTGCAACATCCGTGAATGACTTATCTAAAATATTAGACTGGAATGAGTGGAATACAAACCAGTTCTTGGGACAAATAGCATTGCCTAGTCTTCTCATGAATGCCTAGCTTTAAGAACTTCTCATTTGCTACTATTCGCAGAATGATAAGCCTACTTGTTTTGCTGAAAAGATATAGCCCTTCAAAGTTGGGTTATTCTTTTATAAACACCCAGCACATTTTCTCATTGGCTTCTGCAGTACATTAGTTCTAGAGCAGTACTTTCTTTCTAAGCAAGCTAAGCCAAAACGCTATAATCTGTGTGGCAGAAATAGCACTGTTTTAAGAACGATTTCACAATTTTTTAAATTTATTTCTAGTTAGAAAAAAGCATTAACGTAAAGGCGTTCCGGTTTGTGCTGGCTTCACTATACCCCTGTTCTAAACAATGGAGTATCGACCGAAGGGCAAGGGGATATAGATTCCCCAGGCGCCAGTTTTAAAGAGCGCCATGAAGTCAAAACCTACTCAGTATATGCCTTTTTTAATGCAAAATATGATAAGAGAGCATAAAAATAATACCATAACCATTCCCTGGCACGAATATTCCATATTTGATGCTACTGTATTTCACATTGTGCGAATATAAGTCTATCATAATATATTATATCGATTATTATTTTTGAGGATTGTATTTTTATTCTGTATTTGTTATTTTATTGTATTTATTATCTTTTATTATTTATTTTCATTTGTTATTTTATTGAATTTTTGCAGTATGTGTTTTATTGTAATTGTTAAGTTTATACTGATTGTATTTGCTAAGTTTATACTGATTATATTTGTTAAGTTTATACTGAATGTATTTGTTGAATGCTTATACAATGTATAACTTTTTCTTTGTACTCTTCCCCACCGACCTTTAAAACGCTCCATACCCTATGGGTGAGTGGGTCGCCGTGGGTTATAAATAAATATCATACCTGGCGTTATTTTCGCTTGTTAAGCCACTGATGACTATTGGGATAAAAATTTATATTATTTTTCGGGTGTTACTTAATTTCGC
>BGPR01037184.1:0-12770 GCA_013235015.1 Araneus ventricosus
ATGTGAAATTTTTGAGATTTAAAATTATCAGCTGTAAAATTCTTACACATTCAAAATGGCAAACAAATGAGTAAATAATTTTACCGTCTCTGGCAATTAAATAAAGATAAGTTTAGGTTAATTTTCAACCCTTTAGAAACATACACAACAAGATGATCTTTTAAAAAAGTACTTTTTCCTTTTGTTGCTGTTATTTCTTTTTATTGCATTATGTGAGAATGGATTCACTATATTGATTTCTTTTGCAACAAAATGGATTACAAAAACTGAAATTGTTTACATCTTTGAAAATTTATTTGATGTAAAAGTCCATTTTCCAATTGGAAGTTGTCGGTTTTGGAAATATTTTCTTGAAGTTCCAGAGCTTTAAAAAGTTCATACAAATGTATTTAAAAAAAATTTTGGATCACACAAGATTTAGAAATTTAATGCCATGTTTAATCAATGTTATTTAAATACGATAAGTTATTAAAAATTGTTAAGTAAAAATCACATTTTATCCATTTTTATAGATGCCAACTACCTTTCTGAATTATTTTATAGAAAAAAATCCAAGAGCTTTAAAGAAGAATAAAACTGTTTGTTTAAAAAAAACAACTTCTCGAAATATTTGTCCTGCGAACGGGAATCAAAAGATGACCAAAGGCAGTTGAGAGTGTAACTCTTATTTTTTGCCGGGTTTTTTTTGTAATTATTTTTCAATAATTTTATATTTACTTTTAAATTTAATAACTTATTACATGTTTGTCCAAAAACGGAAAGTTTTTTAGTAAAGAGATTTCAATTAAACAATTAATGATTTAAGTAATTAATTTCAATTAAAAATTCTGAACAAAACTGAGTTCTTAAAATTATTTTTCCTGTGATCCTTGTATTCATTCATATTTACAAGTTTAAATTTATTCACGATTCTTCCTATTCCAACTTTTGTTGAAGAATAAAAAATCGTGAATTGTAGAGTTCAAGCAGTGATTAGTAGACCTCTAGGTCGTGACCCTTTAGAGTACTCTAAGGTATACGCAAAATAAATATATAAAACTATTTATTGAAGTCAAAAGAAAGAAAAATACGTTTTTTTAATACAAAAATAAAATTAATCTTTAAAAATAAGTTAATATATATGTATAACTAATGTACAGCAATTATTTCATTATTGATTATTTCAAATTCCAAAATTCTTTGGAAAAAGAGTGCGATCAAAACTCTTATGGGTCCAAAATACTAAAAGGTTGAGGACCTCTACGTTACAGGATGTTTTTTAAGCATTTCTGTTTGGTATTTTTATGACTATCATTTACTGAAAACAGGCCATGATATTGCAGCTACACTTTCACAAAACGTGAGTCACGTGTCTCTGATACAAAATGTTGCCTTGGCTTAAATTATACTGACTTTTGTTCCTTAGTAAGTTAAACACTCACTTACCGGTTTAATGCTTTAATCCACCGCTCTGCCTTAAAAACAGAGAGATAATGTAGTCGCATAAAAACTATTTATTACTAAAAATTGTATTGCTTTTTAATTGAAAGTCCAATAACACTTAGTTCTCTTATATGGATATAAATATGCATGAATACGCATTAATTAATTATTCGATTTAAAAAGTCTTTGTAACACTTTATTTTATTTATTTAATTATTGTTTTTTACTTTATGATATAATTAGTTTTCACAATATTCAGCTTAATATAATTATTTACTTTCGAATTTACTCGAACATAATGCTCACGTGAAATTTTGTTGTGAATATTCAATACGTTTGTATTAAGAATGAGTAAATATGCAATTATTGAAATATATCCATTTCGTACATTTCATTCTTGAAGCGCCTTCCAACTTTTGCTCTTGAATGTTTATTATCGTTATTATAACGTAGTTTTCCTTCTTTAGTGTGGATATATTTAGTTTTCTAGAAAGCTTCGGTTTAAAAATGATTTACAAAATAACTTTTTAGTGAGCAGATTAGGATTTTAATTCAGTTTGTGTAATCAATCAGTTTTATAAACATATCAAACTCAGATTAGGTCACATTTTCATACAGCCACAGATCGACTTATACAGACTTTTGAGAAGAAGAAAATTGAGCGTAAAAAATGCACTCTCTTTTAGGCTATTTATCTGTTTGTAATTTCACAATTTTATGATTCACAGGAGCTACTACAGGGCAGACTGTGGACTAGAGATATCAAATTTCACATTTAGTTACTTCTTGGGTAGTAGGAGCTCACTAAAAAAGGAATTTCCAAAATTTTAATTATATTTTTAATTAAATATTTTATTTTACTCCTCAATAATTTATGAGCACATAATTGCACAAAAATCATTTGTACTTGATATAAAATTAAAAAGAATTAGCTTTTCAGTGATACCAATTTTATATCCGTGCAGTTTTGTTTTCCTTTAATTTTATTAAATTCTTAAAAATTTATTACGCAACTGCTGACGTAAAAGATTTCTACCATTCATTCGCTGCTGAAATACTCAGTAGTCTGTTTAATTGTAGGGTCGGCTTTCACAGTATAACATTTAATTCAAAATATTCAAGTAATTTACTTTTCAAAAATATTTAGTTTTTAAGACTTGCTTGCGTGCTTCTATTTCAAATTTATTTTGCGTTATTTTGATATAATATTAGCGAAACAATTTTATAAAAACTCAGACGGTAAAATAAACTAAATCTCGCGGCCCCCCCCCCCCAAGTAAAAAAAAAGACTAAGATTTTCTCTTCGTCGCAATCTTTAAAAGTTTAGTCAATATTGTTATTCATTGTGACCACAGCATTGTTTTCAGGTACACCGGGCATCTGTCACTTCTCCGGTGGGTATAGTAATAGTGGTATGGCTCTTAGGCCCCATCTCCGAAGACGGGTAGTACCCCGGAAAAACGGAGGGTCGTCGCATGAGACGCTCGTAATGGGGGCTATTTTGAGCGCGACCACAGTACCCGATTATATCTGTCGTGGCGGCCGATCTTTCTGTCGTACCGTAGGGCTTCGTGCCAGGTCGGGGTGTTTTCATGAATTACAAAGCTACATTTATAATCAATGTACAATACTACACATTAAAATTATGTACAAATTTTACTTCCAAACAAATACAAAAACTTTACAAAAATAAATTGCAGAATCCAGCGTGATAAAATATTCAAGTGAATCAAATTCTTATAAGATATTAAATTCCCAAGAAAGTAATTCTTACTATCATATCCTTAACAGATGAAATAATGAGATTGGTATTTATCACGACAATATGAAAATTGTGGTGATAAATACGCGAAAAAACGTTACACGAATAACAAATAATCTTCTTCAACTTTTTATAGCGTGAATCTTTTGGTAGAATCACTGAAGATCCTTTCACGAAAAGAGAAAAATAAGATTAGATGGAACTAAACAGGAAAACACGACTATCAACAAGAAAAACAAAGACAGTGAAATATCAGTTTTATAGGTATTGATAAAATTACCATTATATGTCTACTTTTATCGTATTTTTAAAATTACAAATCAATGTTTGTTTTTATCATTATTTACAAAATTGCCATTTTACGTCTCGCCTTTAGCAAAATAATTCAAACGTTTTAATTGCGACAAGCTCAACAAAAAGGACGAAATCAGTAAAACAGCCTTCATTTCGATACGAATTAAAAGAATAAAAAAAACCAAACGTATTCGTCATTTTTTATTGCTTCAAGAAACATTTCTGCCAAATTCGAAGGAAATCGAACAAAGAGTTTGGTCTTACTCGCATAACAAACAAATTTACTAATAGACAAAACGCTGAATGGTTGAGCTAAAGCGTAGACCTCGCTTCGCTCGGTCAATACTGCTTTTTAACGCGATAGATAACATTGTCATACAATGTTTCGAACTAGAGATTTGATTTTGCTTTGTTTAATACTTATAATAATTAATGGAATCAATTTATCAATAGTTTTGTATTATTCATCATTTATTATGTATCTATAATATAAAGCAGGGCATACATGTGTCTGTCTGTCACAAGTCCTCGGATGAAAGTAGCGACATGAAATTTGCACATGTCATTTTGGGGTCCATTTTTAGGTCAACTGTTTTTCAACTTTCAAAATTTATTAATTCTTAAGATATTTAATTAAATAACAAAAATTAAGCAATTCCCGGAGTTTTTGCTCAGTTTTTCGCCAATAACTTCTGAAGTAATCATTGCACAGAAATGCACTTCATAGCAACTTAAAGAGAGAAAAATTATCTTTTTAATGATGACAAATATAATTGTTGTACAATTTTTTCGACGATTTTAATAAACATTTCAAAATTCATTTTAAGACAATTTGTAACAATGCTTTCTATTGTTGTAATTAAATTCAAACCCATTTTATTGTTCATTTAAATCCTTCATTCATGTGTTTTCGCCGTTGTTAAAATCGTGATAAAAATAATTGTCTTCACGTTAGCTCCAAAGCAGAATTTTTATTTCCGCTTTTATTTCAAAGCACGTACAACTTTTAATATGGAGGTACAGCAATCCAATGACATTAATTTAACTACTCTCTGTATGCTTAATTTCGCTTAATTTTCACAAATTTTTTTATGATCCTAAAGAGTGTGCAAAGCAATTCACAGTCCCATTCCTACCGAATGGAGAGGACCTAAGGAGGAAAAGAAGGAACACTATGCGGTGTATTCCCGGTCAAGCACACAAACACCGAAAAGTAGAGAATGGTACTTCGACTCATGGCAATAACGCCCATGATATACAGATACTTCTGTGTCGCTATAGCAATGAGGGGGAGGGGAAATAGAATTTCAAGGGTTGTCAGACACTTGCCTGGTGGTTCAAAGTACGGAGGAAAAAAGAAGAGAGGGGTTTAGCTGCTAGCTGAGAGGTCAGACAACACGGGAGATGGAGAACGAAAATCAACGAAAGACGCTCCAACGAAAAACTGTTTACTTAAGTTTAAAGTGTTATAAGTACTTAAACTTGAAAAAATTTTAATGCCGAGAATCTCCAGGTGTATCAGCTAGTTAGTTATAATTATCACTATCTTCTCCTTTTAGAGTCTCGAAAATTTTACACGGTTGAAAAGGAGTCGCAAGAGGAAGCTCTGATGTAGCGAATAACGTCCAGGCCGAGCCATCCATTTTAAGCGCTTCAAATTTAAATTGGACGAAGCATAGGTAAATATTTTTATGTTAATAAAACTATACAAAATTATTTTAGACTACTTAAAAAGCTCTAAAATAGGTAGTTTCTTCTAGTTTTCTCAGTCCAAATTGAGATTAACAAAAATTTTCTGACTTTGTAAACTATTATTTTCACATCTTTTACTATTTCTACACAGGAATTAATGTTTATTGTTATCATTATTTTGTTAATAGACTAGGTTCGTTGAATACTTTTACGTTTCGAGACGGACACGCACTTTTGCAAGAAGGCTAAAAATATACTTATCGTAATTGTTAGCTCTTTATTCGTCGAATTGAGCGGACTGTATTGATTATTTAAATATATAGTTTATTTACAATATATACAGGTTGTTCCAATATATACAGATTTGATTTTGGTAAATGCTGCCCGTTGGCAGGTTGAGTATGCTCATGCAAGAGCTACAATGGTAATAAAATTGAACATGTGTGACTGCGATGTCACACATGAACTAAATGCGTTCTCGTTGAATACGTAGAAACTGATGTTACACATTATCCATGCGTTACTCATGTGGTAGAGTAGATATGAAACAGGATGTGATAATACATGGGCGAGCTGCGATGCTCATGCCACATGCACACATGAAAGCCAAAAAACTTCTACTAACTCTGACGGCGGATGGTGGCGTCAAACGGTTGCTATAAGTTAGAAAAGGAGCCAAACTAGTAGTTGGCGCGAACAGTAATATTAATAAACAATTATTTGAAATTAAGATTTAAACATTAAGATTCATGAGAAACAGAGTTCGAAAATAGAGCCATTGCTTGACTCGAAATCAAAAACGAGAATTCCATGAAGAAACATTTTTCTCCTCCTCTCTGTCTCATTTGGAAAGCTGAGATAGATAGCGTTATATTTCAGTTTTCCTTTAAAGAAATTGTAGCTGCACTAAATCCTCAGAAGTTAAACGAAATCACAGATACATTTTCTTGTTATTCCGAAAACGCAATAGCAATGCAATTTTCCTTCTCTATTAGAGCTGAAAACATATTTTCAGCTCGTTAAATTTTTAACCTGGAAGATTCGGTCAGTTTTCCGTCCCTTTCTAATAAAATTAAAATCAAAGCTCTTACGAAGGATGCAGAACTGCTACAACGCGAGCAAAGAAAAAAGAAAATATGTCGCCCCTCTCTATCTCACTTGTACCCGGAACGACGTCGTGTGGGTATTGGTTGTTTATTACTCGACATCAAAAAAAGTTACGGATGTTCGACGAGGTTAATGAAAGCTCCCCGCCGAGGTTACAGGAAAATGGAACATAATTATAAGGTAATCAAAACTCACAGTCAAGTGTAACAGTTATTAATTCACTTTTAGCTATTGACTCAGAATTTGGGTGGAGAGATTTTCCTCAATTGGAGAGATTACCAGTAATTAGATTTAATGAAAGACTTAGGAATGAAGATGTCAGATGAGGATTTCTTTATTGGAGTCGAAATAAAAGTTATTAGCAGTGTCTAATGTCTAAGTTTATTTTTGGTACTAAAATTCAAGAGGTAATAATATGGAAATGTGGTTTTATGACTGTCATTTAGGTGTGATGTGAATATGAGACATGTGAGAACATAACAGAAAATGATCCGGGAATATAACGAGATGTAATGGTTTTCATTTCGGTAGTTATAAATAACTAGTCGCCTTTGGCGACTAGATTGTTCGTCCAGTTATTATGATAATTAGATATAGGAATATAAATCTTTTACCTTTTAGTGTTTTTTCCAGCAGCAAATATTCGTAGCAAGGGGATGATAAAGTAAGATAGTAGAAAGATAATTAAAGGATTAAAGAATTCCTTGATAAAAAGCAGCAGATTTAGTAGTAATAACGTTTTGTGAAATTCATGAAGAGTTCGCCGATATCTAGTAACAATAATTTTGATAAAGCTGGGGACTGATTAAAAAGGACACAGGCAAATTTATTTACCAAAAGAAACAAATTTAACGACATAATTTTGTATAATTCTCCACAAGTAATAATCTAATATCAAAACAGAATAAAAGATGTTCTCCCCTTGACATTCATGCGCATTTCCGCAGATCGTGCGTGGACAAATATGGTTACACTGGTGGATTATGCACCATAACATTCTGGAACGGTATCAATAAATAGTCACATGAAAGTCGTGGACATCTAAATTCTAACAATATCCAAGGTTGCCTTCTCCGTTAACGGGTTGCCATTTTGTTTTTTGATTTCGAAATTTTTGCGGTTCGAAATGTTGCGGCAATAACTTCTGAAACTATTATGCGTAGAAAAAGATTTTTGCGTCAGCTTAAAATTTAAAATATATATATTTTATAAATATATATATACACTGTAAAAAATATCCGTTTTTTTCCCGGACTTTTTCCGTATATTTGACGGTTTAAAGCTGTTTTGTTGACAAAACGGTTTTTCACCGTTTTCTGCTCCAGCCATAAACGGTTTAAAACCGTCAGTTCAAATTCTATTTTTCGTCATACGGTATTGCTTTCCGTATAACTTTCCCTTTTCTTAAATGTAATTTTATTTCATTCATTTCATGTTTTTAATAGGGTTCCATCTCCGCTATTGTTTACACATGTTGCAGTAACCTGTTGTCACTCATGAAAGCTAACCTTAAAACACGTGTTCTGGCAATAGTTGATTTTTACACCACTAGGGGGCGCCACTAGAGCTATAGTGACTTTAAAACTCAAATAGATTATTTTTACTTCATTTTATGAAGTCTCCGGTAGTCTAGTGGTTAGAGCGACTGCCTTTTATTTCTATGAACGCGGTTTCGATCCCCGGCTTGGAGGAGTTATAAGTTTTGTCACCATCTTGCATCGAAATCGTCCAAATAAGTTCAATTAAGAATTATATTAATTAAACTAATTGAAATTAATAATTAAGCCTTGATTAATTAATATTCCTAATTGATAATACACATCAGCACATTTCAACTCGAACAGAAGGAGAAAAACAACTCAACTTAGTCGATGACGTCACTTACTTCGATGACTTAATTTTTACGGAGAAAACTTAATTTCATACGGTAAAAAACCGTTGTGACTACGGATTTACTTCGTAACTTTTACGGGAAAAACTTGTTCCTGTATGGTAAAAAACTGTTGTGCCTACGGAGTTACTTCGTAACTTTTACGGTTTTGCACAACCAACCCAGCTGCCAGTTTAAAACCGTAAATTTTGCGGGATTTTTTTTACAGTGTATATATTAAATATTATCAATTTGACTGCTGTATTTTTCCCCTCTTCCACTGGTTTCCAAACTTTTTTCAAAACGCAAATAAAGGTGCTTAATATTTTCATTGAATGGAGTGGCAACGCATTTTGAAATGAACACAATGATTAAAAATGTGTACGATATTTTCTTTGGATTTGAGTGTCAACACTGGCGTGTTAAAAACATAACATTGTAAATATGGGGCATATCTGATTAGCTTCAAACTATAGTGAATAAAATCGAACATGTATTTTGGAAAATACCTCTCTTCCCTTTGGTGGTTTTGGTCCAAAATTTGATGCAATGCTGATCCGAAAGTTCAGTGTCAAGACCACATGCCAAATTTCATTCATCTGTCTCGTTTTATTTATTTATTTTTTCGGATTCGGAGAGGACTAAAACATAAGGAATCATCAAAACCTCGAGATTGAATTTTTTAGCGGTCTGGATACTTTCTCTGTGTATGCTTCGTATACAAGAAAGTAAAAAACTCCAACTTTTTCAGTGGCCCTAAGCCCTGATTCATAAGTATCTCAGGTACGATTGTCTTTAATAATTTGTTTGCAATAAAAGTAAAAATAATTTGCAGTAAAATAAATATAAGTAATAATTTAAAAGAATCAAATGACAGTCCTAATTTCAGATTTTTAATAAAGCAACATTTAAGATATATGGAGATTAATTCAAAAAGTAAGCTTCCCACACAGTCAACAGATGGCAGCTCATACATCGCAAAAAATCATTGCACCAACCTTATAAATTTAGGACGTGGCTACCTTATGCATAGTTGACTTTTCCTGATCGCCCGAATTATTGTAGTTTCAGTTGCAGCAGTTGAAAATATCGCGTCGTACTGTTACTGCGAGGAGTTATCTCAAGAAACAACTCAAAACTGCCTCATTTCAGAGATGGCAGACAGACTGGGATGAAGGCGAAACAGGAAGACTAATCCATAATATAATATCGCCACTGGCCATGGACCCTTTCCCTGCTTCTTTAAAAGGTTCAATCTCTATCAAACAAATCGTTGTGCATGTGGGGAAGTGGGCGACCCCCTGCACTTTGCTACTGTCTGCTCGTTTACCGTCTCTTTCCACATGACGAAACCAAGTGATCATATCACCGAACATTGATGGAAAAGCTGCCTCTCCAACTAATACTCAAGATCCAAAATCATCCAACTACTTAACTTCCTTACCAACAAAGAGGTCTTGTTTAAATTGGACCCGGAATTGACAGTAATTTTTCAGACACTGACTCGGACATTGAGGTCGCCATCCCCCCAGTAACAAGACACTCCCAACGAGCTTGTTTGTAATATTTTCTCTCTTTTGTTCTTTCTTCTAAAATGCTGCATCATTATTTTATAGTGTTTGGTATTTAGCATGTCTCTTTGTATATTCACTTGGATTTATTATTTTATGTATTTGATTTGTTTTATATATTATTGTTTTATTATTATTCTATGTTTGTTTTTTTCTTTTGCTCGATAAAGTTTCTATGCACACCCATCCAAAGTGCAAACCGGAGGTTTTTATCTCTGGAGTCAGGGGTGTGTCGTAGTGTAATGTTACTGCGAGGATAGGTTTATATTGAAGTTTTTGAACGTACAGCATATCGAAATTTACCATCAGCTGTGCCAGGTGTTTTGAAGGGAGGTCATGAGCAAGTATTGGTGGAGTTAATTTCCCGATGGTCTTCAAAATGGCCACTGTCAGGAGCACAGTAGGCGTATGTCCCATATTATTGATAACCATATGGTGCTAGAGAGGCAAAGTACTTTGAAGGAACGTCGCTTGACGATTGCGGAACTCAACTGCCATTTCCCGAATATCCATGTTACTGAAATACATGTTTCCCGAATATGCATGTTATTTGCTGTTCGGAAACTATGTGCCAGGTGGATGCCGATACACCCGAGTACACACTGGATTGTATCCAAGCGGCAGACGTTTCCAACACAGGGGTACAAAATTTGCGCCCACAATACGACATGTGTCTCGATGCCAGTGGTAGATAGGCTGAAAACCTGCTCCACGATCACTGTATTTGTTTCAATAAATATTTTCATTTAACTATATTTCCTTTCTGCTTACTGCCCGAAGGAAACTTTCTTTCTAGAAAGCCTCGAACATACAGGTACTTGAAATGTTTCTACCTTTGCAATATTACTCAAATTCACAAAAGTTATACATTTCAGAACAAACCGACGACAAATATAAGCAAATATTTTTTTCTCAATCATTTTGTCCTTCTTCCGTTTTTTTTTTAAAGTTACCTTTCACTTTCAAAACCCTTCTCTGAAATTGTAAGCATTTTTTCTTGTCATATATCAAAGTCGAAGCCGATTGATTTTGAAATTATATTACCTCTTGTTTTTCATTGCCTGTTTAGAACCAGTCGAGTTTCCAAAATCTTTTATCAAAACATTCTTACGTCAGAAGATGTTGGCCACCTGGCAAATGGCTTGGGATGATAGAGATACTGGGAGGCTCATTCACAACATAATTCCCAAAGTTAGCTTGCAACCAATCAACTGGACACGCCTTTAACTTTGTTTCTCCAAAGATTCAACCTTGCCGAAACCTCATTCTGTTATTGTGAGGGAATAGGCACACCAATCCGTTATGCTACGGTTTGCCTCCTCTCAACCTCCTACCATATGGCAACACCCAGCCAACAACATCAGCCAGTATGGTTCCGCAGCGTAGCCAACAATTCAACGTCAAGAAGGAAGATCCATAATTTGCTCCACTTTCTTCAAAGAGAAACCAGTCTTTTCCGTCCAGATCCCAATTAATTGTTTTTTTTCTTTCCTTCAATAATCTTCTCAGTTGAGTCCAATGCTATCGCCCCATTCCCACAATCTTGGCCTTCATATTCACAAATAGCAACTTCTGTAACCGAACATCCTCTTCCTCCTGCGATGAGGGAATTTAAATCCAACCAAACTTCAACTATCCATCCTTAGTCTTCATCTCTCCATCCTTTTCTTTGGAGATGGAAGGTCTCGTTTCATCAGTTCAACATTCAACTTCGCCTCCTCTTCATCCCATTATCCCCTAATAAACTCAGAACTACTTTAGTCGTTCTTTCAGAACTTTCTTCCAAGATCCACAATGTTTCTCCTTCTTCAAATAGAGTTCCATCGGCTAATTCTTCTTCAAAATCGAACTTATTAAAACTCTGTGCGGCCCATCTCTCTGTTTTCATGTACATTTTTATGTTATTTTTATTATTGTATTAATTTGTATTTCATCTCTTTCCTTTCATTTTTTGTTTTTGAATGCATTTTTTACTCTTCGCATGGTTTTTCCATTGCATTTAGTTATTATTATTGTCCAGTTATTTCATGTATAACTGTGTAATTTTGTGTTTTTCCAAAGTTTTATTTTACTCTGTGTTACCAAAATATTTTTATAGTGTATAGCACAATAGCAATCCTTCCTAATGCAATAGCTCCTGTAAACATTTGTGAACTTGTTGCGTTTTTACTTTCTCGTATACAAAGTATACAAAGAGAAAGTATTGTAATCGTCAAAAAATTCGAACTCCAGATTTTGACGAATCTCCACGTTTTAGACCTCCCTGAGTCCGAAAAATACAATTTTGGAATTATGTCTGTCTGTGAACACGATAATTCGAACACTATTAGAGCAACGGGGATGAAATTTGGTATGTGGTCTTTAAACATAATTTGTAGGTTTCTACCAAATTTTGGACAAAATCCGTCAAAGGGAAGTCTGTCTGTATGTCCGAAGTCATGCGAACACTATAACTCAAAAACTTGAATAGCTAGATGGATAAAATTTGGTACGCAGTTTTATCGTCATGCATGTAGGTCCGTATAAAATTTTGGGCCAAATCCGTCAAAGGGTTGACTGTCTGTCGGTCTGTATAATTTACTATTGAAACCAATCCATTATCTCCACGCGCATGCGTACTGGAAGATCTTCTGTGCACGCTAAAGGAGCGAATTACGTCAGTTTGTCCTTGAGACGGCAAGAGTGAAACCTAGCAGTGTGCGATTCTTTACCTAGATATTTTTCAATTACTATAATGAAAAACCTTCTGATAGTCACTGGAATCTGGATAACAGTAGGTTCGAATTTTTTTAGCCATGTGGAGGAAGGAGAAACGCCACCTTCTTGGGGAATTATACGAGAAAGTTTAGGGGAGAACACTCCCGCTGGTTAATTAGGCAGCGGTGTAGAGATTTGTCAAGTTTCAAGAGAGGTCACCCCCTCGGGTGTTGTGATTTTTCTTCCACTTCATGACCGCGACACTACTTAAATAACCATTTGGTTATAGTTGAAGGGGCATGGAGTGGTGTTATGTTATGTTATGTTATGTTATGTTATGTTATGTTATGTTATG
>BGPR01037185.1:4500-15120 GCA_013235015.1 Araneus ventricosus
TTTTTTTTTTTAATTTTCTAAAAGAATGAAGGAAAATAACAATTAGGAATGAGAAACAAATCTAATGTTTATTCCTAACGGAAAAGAAAGATTTGAATCGGTATTTAAGAATGAATACAGTACCTTAATTAGTAGAAATAAAATCGGTTATTTTCTTTTGACGTAAGGAACTAAACCTGCTTGACGATGCGAATCGCAACTAGCTCTTTCCATATACTCTTTCACAGAGTACCCTTTCCGTATACTCTTGTACGCCGTACCCTTTCCGTATACTCTTTCTGAGTACTTATTTCGTCTATACTCTTTCAAGTACCCTTTCCTACTCTCGCCAAGTACCCTTTCCATATCTTTCATGAGTACCCTAAGTCCTCACAGTTTTCAGTGCATCAAAAGTATTTTACAATTTTCAGATAAATCGAACAGGAGTCCAGCCCCAGTACTTACAAGGTTCTGCTGTAAACTACATTGGTCAAAATCAACATGATGGCGACTGATTCAACGGATAAATAATAATCAGCTTACTCAATGACAGTTCTCAGAAAAAAGATTTTTTAAAGGTGCAAATAGGTTTTAATAAATAAAGAAACCTTAAAAAATACGGTTAGAAATTCCACCACATATTTCTAAAAAAAAAGAAAAACAAATCCTTATTGAAGGGTAGAACTTCGCTCAAACAGCTGATCGATAAGCAATAGTTTCTCACATTTTCGATTTGAGGTAGAGTAGGATCAAAAAAAAATGGCAATTCAGTCCAAATGAAAATGGAGAAAAAAAAAAAGGGGTTGTTCCCAGGAAATTAAAGCATTCTAACCTTGACTAATCTGATAGCGTAACTTTCAAAACCGTTATCGTTCAATTTTCCTCGTACTGGACTGAAACTACGGTGAAATGTCGCCTTTCGACGCAAATTAACTTTAGCATCTGATTTGAAAACTCTTAAAATATCTGTCATAAAATATCAACATAGGTTTGCATGTGGAATGAAATATTTGAAGATTCTATACTTTGGTGGAAGAATTTGCAACTGGATTGAACACAGCATGTTGTGGAATATAGTAATAGCATTTGAGTTTCAGACAAATTAATTAGCTCTATTAGAAATAATTTCCTGACTAATTGAACCGCCATATACAAGTATAATTAAAAGCCCTTTTTTAAAAGCCATTATGATAATTATTCCGCGAATTTTTGTGCTACTAAGCTTTAAAATCTGTTCTCAGAAGGAAAAAAAATGCTATAATCAAAATATAATATTCAGCATTCCGCACGATAACTTGAAAGAAAATAATCTGCGACATATACCTCTTAGCGGTGGCGAATCAAGTTCGGGTCGGGGGGGGGGGGCTGTGGTCATACTTACTATTATCCGGTAGCGACGAATCAGAAACCTCATGGCTTATATAAACCAAAACACTTTTAACTTTACAGGCTTTCCTCTCCACAAGGCAATAAGAATAATAAAAACACTACAATACTCGATAATTTTAATAAAAAATACGATACCTGGCCAAAAAAAAAAAAAAATGTTTTCGATAGCGCCAACGCTACGAAGTGCAGTGAATGACTAGAAAGAGTGAGTTTTCCGAATATCAGAAAACACCAATGTTATGCGATTTTATTACTATATTTTTAAAATGAAAATTAGATCAAACCAGTTGTAGTGATTTTAAATTAAATCAAAATTTTAGTTGTCTGAGAGGGGCTGCCGTGATAATCTCAGTTCGCCTGCCTCCCATGCCAGTTTAATACTATTATTAATGGTTAAAATGCAACCATCATGGCGAGCCTTTGGAAGATTTAAAATATTTTTTTCTCAAACCTTTTTATTAATAGCAAAAAAATTTATAATTTAAACAAAATTTCTTTTTTTTTCATACACGGATTTTGGAAGTGAATTTATAAAGCAGTAAAAATTTCCTATTTAGAATTAATATTAAATAAATTAATAGAAAAATTAGCCATTTCCTTTTTAAAACTTATTGTTGATTAATTGAAAACTAACGTTTTTTTATAACAACCTAAATTTCAGCACATTTTCAGTACATCCTTAATTTAAAAATTATATATTATTTATATACTTTTAAAACAATTTACAAGATATGAAATGTCTCACTAATAATTACTGTACCGCAACCAATAATTTTTTAACAATAGCTTATAATAATAAAAAATTAGCCATTTCCTTTTTAAAAACTTGTTGCTGATTAATTGAAAACTAACGTTTTTTTATAACAACCTACATTTCAGCACATTTTCAGTACGTCCTTAATTTAAAAATTATATATTATTTATATACTTTTAAAACAATTTACAAGGCATGAAATTCTTCATTAATACTTACTGTATTATAACCAATAATTTTTTTAACAATAGCTAACGGAAAATTTAACATTTTAAGAACATTATATATTTCAAGAGATATGCGCAGGAAAACATAGCAAAAAACTAAAGCTTGGATTTCAACTTAAACAACTCCTTTCAAATTTTATAGCAGTGCTAGTGAATCACGAGTGTTTAACAGCAAACTATTATAATCGAGAACCCTTTGCCCTTGGAAACAAAACTACTTCCAAATGTTACTGTCTCGCACATGGGGGCGGCAAATACGAGCTTTCAGGGTTTACATATGAAGTGGTGAAACACACGAAGTCCATTTGACAGCACTCATCCTAAGTCAACAGATGCTCTGTAGCTGTCAACACGGCTCGAGTCGATTTTTCTTCCTTTTCTTTAAGCATACCGACGCATTTGCTCAGCAAATAGGAATAGAAAAGCAGGAACAGTAGCTTATACCAACACAAGTCCTATTTTAGAATACCGTTGCTTACGTTACGTAATAATACTTCTAGACACTTCGCAGTAATAATTTTCGTTTGGTAAGCGATTTAAAATAAAACAACGTCTTCAAGTATCTTTAAACGTGGATACTTTATCTTATTTAAATATCTTCAACTCTATACTACAGTAGCCATCTTTACATCCCCACTGGTGCAGGTCGAGCCAATATTTAACACCCAGCTCTGTTTTGATCTCTGCCACTGTTCGGGGCACAGTTTGTAAAATTTTTAATTTCTCCGATGGCCTACTTTCAGCCTTATTCCTTTTTGGGCGGGCCGGGCCGTTGTGAATCATAATAATAATAATAAAATCTAAACTACAGTGAAATAAGCAGACTATTTATTGCAGACTAGTATTTTTCTTCCTTCAAAATAGTATTAAACCTTAACTTGATTTATTTATCGAAGATCTATTAATAGTACAAGAGACTACTGTTTAAAAATGCAGGTATATGCAAGTAAAGTTAATACATATTCGAGGTATATTTCAAATAACGTAACCAGACGTTCCGAATCAGCCAGGACAATAAACTGTCTTCGAAAATATGCTTTTTGGTATACAGATCTCCTTAGTCTTTTGTTTGGGAAATTTCGGGCTAAGAGAAGCTATGTTTGGCGTAATGCCAGCTTGTTACAGAAAAATTTTCCAATTATTATTTTGAATCCATTTCGAATAAAGTTCTTAGCCCTTGAACAAATGGACTAGAATGGTTTCCTTCTTTGCTTTTTGTTTTATTAGATTACCTCCGAGTTTATTTTGTCTTTTGGCTTTCTTTGTATGAACTTGATTTCCAAGTTTCTGGCTCTTTATCTTGGCCTGACTCCTCTTTGTTCAGGGAGAGAAAATCTGGTCATTGTTGTCTTCATCGCCATACAGACATGTTAATTTATTGTAAAATTATGTCATGCATAGAAAAACCCATTATCAGCTAAAAATATTATTATTACAGCAGAAATATTCAATAGGGATTCTGAAAATAGATCTTTAAAATTACAATATTCCATGTTTATTTCATTTTTTATCAAGTTCAAAATATCAGCATGCTTCTTGCAATACAGCATGTAAAATACTACCTTTTCACATATATATGGATGTTTAATTTTTACTTATAGAATCCGATTCCACTTTTGAAGTTATACAGAAGAGATAAAAGAAACGAATAAAAGAAAATCATGAATTTGTTAAAATGGTACACAAAATATAATTAACTAATAAAGATAATGATAACTATTTAATTATTAAATAACACAATACCAAGTTCAAAATTGCAGCATGCTTCTTGCAATACAGCATGTAAAAAACTACCTTTTCACGTACATATGGATGTTTAATTTTTACTTATAGAAACTGACTCCACTTTTGAAGTTATACAGAAGAGATAAAAGGAACGAATAAAAGAAAATCATGAATTTGTTAAAATGGTACACAAAATATAATTAACTAATAATAAAGATAATGATAACTATTTAATTATTTAATAAACAAAAAGGAGATTGCAGAGAATTTAAAATAATTGAACTAAAATCTAAAAAAAAAAAACCGATATCCTGTTAGCGTCTAGTAGAAAAGTACGAAAGTATTAACCGATTTCAACCCTTATACAGCACTCTTCTTTTCAATGTAGAAGTAACTTCCTTCTTCCAAAAATCAGAATTTTTATTAAATGGTTCTCGTTTCATTTTTCCCCTTTTGGATTTTCACTTTAAAAAGGAAATTACGTCAGATTCAAAGTTAAAGTGGCAATCAATCTTTTTAAGCGAGTCTGAGAAAATAAAACAAAATCGCCACAGCATCTGCATTCATAAATATTTATAGATTACAGTTTTTTCGTCAAAGATATATACATCAATTTGATTATTCAGCAACAAACCAAATAAATAAATGGATCTATTTCCCATCGTTGCTAAAGAAAATGCATCTTTTCCTTCCCTTTAGTTTCTCTCACGGTATAGTTTTTTCTAAAGTAACAACACAGTTCTCTGTGATAAAAGTAGACTTTGTAGAATATTCCCGCAATAAAAGTTATAATATTCTAAAATCTGTAGGACGGAGTCACCTTTTTAAAGGAGATTTTTAAAAAATGAAGCTTCTCTCCGATAGGTAGGTCTGGTAGAAAAACATCTGCTCTCTGTTGTAAATTCAAGAAATATTACAAATATCTGTCTTTGACGCATTAAATGGATTTCTGTTAGAGGTAAGCAAAGATTATACCACACAAATAGAGCTAAATAAAGTCTCCCTCATAAGGAATATTAAAACCTTTTTTTTACATATGCATAAAATATATAATGAATATTCCCTTCTCTTACCATACAAATAGAGCTAAATAAAGTCTTCTTCATAAGGAATATTAAAACATTTTTTAAGCATATGCATAAAATATATAATGAATATTCCCTTCCCTTACGATACAAATAGAGCTAAATAAAGTCTTCCTCATAAGGAATATTAACATTTTTTAAGTATATGTATAAAATATGTAATGAATATTCCCTTCTCTTGTGAATACTTTTTCGTAAAGCGTAATTTAACTATCAAAGGTGTATGAATTTAAAACCCATAATAAACTAAAATGGTACACAAAGAACTTCATAAAGCTAAAAAAATTAACAATGCACTTGAAAAATAAATATAATCGATTCTATTAGACAGAAACACATCAAGGTGACGTTCAAATTGAAAGATTTCTATGAGTTCTACGAGAAAAATCTACTTTGGAACCTAAAAATTAATATGAAATTGAATTATTGTATTAGCGGTCAGCCTTTTCAGAAGCTGCAGATACTAAAACTTCTAAAACGTACGTTTCTCACGAAAATATTTCGAATAGTATCAATTTTCTGATGCCTGCTGGGTAATTTTTTAATAACTTAACCAGTTAATTTCGGAAGTTCTTTCAAACATGCATAATTAGTACTAGATAAATAAAATACTAAAATCTGCAAATTCTTTTCTCGATTTAAAATAATTTAGACAAAAAAATTATTACATGACGCTTTATGATACAAAGGACAAAAGTAATTTTTATTCCAACAATATGACACATATTATAGTAACGAACAACAACACTGAGGATTAATGATGCAAATAATTCGATGACGTAAGGCTAACTCCATATCAAAATAGCAGTAATTCAAATTAATTAAAGGTATTTATAGTGGAAGTCAAATAAGAAATAAATAACAGCTTAAGGAGGAGTAAAAAAATAAATAGCCATTATTTTTTACTGTTCAGCAACGGATTCCGAGACTACCACTTCTGGACGATTTTATACCGGAAAGGGGTGTCAGGCAATGAGTCATAAGAGCGCATTTCCGGAGTTATTTATTAGATCACGCTCAGTAAAATGTAAATATCACCCTTCCATTCTTCACTTTCCCCCTATTTTGATGAAAATAACTGCACCAGGCGCATGCGCAAAAGCGCGGAAGGTTTCCGAATCCGTTGCTAAACAATAATAGAATTGATACGAATGATAAATGCGAAAGAACGATTTCAAGAAAATTACGCGGAAATAAACAAAAAATTTGTTTCTTTGGAACTCTTATTCTAGACAGTCGTATGCAACTATCAAGATACTTTAATATCAAACGCAACTCAGCATTCAAATGTCAAGAGAGATTATTCCAGATTTTGCAAACGTGACGGAATGCAGGCAGTAAAAAGGATATTCCTGACTAGACTAACTATTCACGTTCGGCTATTAATACACTACGAAAAAGGATTTTCAAATATAGTTTTCTCTGTACAGTCGTAAATGTCACTTGAAACCCGCATTATTTCACCAACTTTAAGATCCCAGCGCATTTAAGAATACGTTAAAATGGAGATTTATGGAAGAAAGTGAGCAACATTCTTGGGTTTTACGAGAATCATTGCGGGTATGTGGGGCCCTTCTATTATTCCAAACATGACAATGGATGGCAAGCATAAAAATCATTTTATAACTTGGTTATTAAAAGCCAGCAGCTTGATATACACTGCAAGAATATTCGAAACAGCTTATTTATCCTGAAAGTTACGCGGTGTAACATGCTGTAAAATTGCCATAAATATTAAATAACCGATTGAGAGAAGAAAACGACTGTCATGAATATGTTCGAATTTAATCGTTGAATAAAATTCCAAGATGGTCGCTTTTTGCGTGCACAAATGGCATTTCATTTTTAGAGTTATCTTAATATAAATAAAAGTCATTGTGGGTATGTTTCACATCTCCTTCTAAACTACTGCGGCAATTTCAACCAAACTTTGTACAATTATTATTTAAGACAAGAGAAAGATTATTGTCAACTTTTCGAAGTCTTAAAGTTAGTTAAACAGTCAGTTAATTAGAAATTAAACGAAACCGTTTTTCCGTATTAACTTCGAAGCACATTATCCCCCAATAAATATTTTTATACCATCTTAAAGTTTAAAATTTTACCTTTTCAATGATACCAATTTTATATCTGCGAAATGTTTTCCTCAACTTTTATTAATTTTTCAAACTTTAATAAATAAATTATTACAACAGACGATTCTTAAATAAAGCAAATTTAATGATACTTCGTTGTTAGGCAACGGCGAGACTCTGAACAAATCCCTTTTTATTTCTATAAATATTTTAAAAAGAAGTGAAAGATCACTGTCAACTTTAACAAGCCCAAAAGTTAATTAAATTTTTTAAATTAAAAATTAAGCAAGATTTTGCCTTTTGTGTGATATATTTGTAAAGTGTTATGTTACAATGACTGATTTTATACTATATTAAAGTTTAAAAAATAGCTTTTCAGTGACACAAATTTCATTTGCGTCCAAAATTGTTGCTCTCATTTCAATAATTTTTAAAAAAATCAATTGTGTATTAAATTCACAATTTGTAGCAATGTATTTTTTATTGTTAAAGAACAAGAATACGTTTGAAGATCTGTTGCTGGTCTAAAGTCTGGAAGAATACTAAAGAAACGTTTAAAAACAGACGATTCATAATTTATATCGGGAACAACTATTGATTTGGTTTATTTTGATGCTTTTTATTAATGAAAATTTAACTATTGAATTAATTGACCCAGAACATTCGTCAAAATCCTTCTTATACTTCACTATTTATGAACGAAATTTGAAGTAAGAACGTTTCAGACGATAAAGGAATTTTTGTATTATAATTTTCTATACAAAAATAGTTTTTTCATTAAAAATATTAGACATAAAAGTGTTTTAAACGCAAGCAACGCCGGGCACAACAGCTAGTGATAATAATAAGAAGGAAAAAAATCGGCAGGACTTCATTGAAAAACAGATGTGAATTCAGTTTAACGACGCGTTAGTCGAAGTAACAGAAGCTGATCCAACAACGGTTGTTGCTGAAAGCTGAAACCTCAATAGTTGGATACAATATGCAAAAGTTACGCAACAGCCCATTTCAATAGGAAAAGGAAGTTTTATTTCCTTTTAACTGATTCTTCATAAGAGAAATAAAATTTTAACAGCTGAAATCAAATAATTACCTTGCAGAGATTTATTTCAAGGTCTAAGAAATCATAATTCTTTGATCAGGGTAAGAGTCTTGGTAAACAAAAATGTTGATGGAGGAAAAATAAAATTCAATTGAATTTCTATCTGTAGAATGTTATCATTTATTTATTTATTATTTTACCAGAAAAGGATGTAAAAGTAATTTTTTTTAAAGTTTTAGTTATATTAACGTCCCTTTCTGGAGCAATACCAGGGCTAATTTTTGACGGACCTCGTTCTTTTAAACCGCGGTCAGATGACAAGGACGATACCTGAGCTGGCACCCCCTCTCCTAACTTTCGCGCCACACCAGCGGGAGGACGTTTGGCCCCTTACGTATGATATATCACTCAGCAGGCCCGATACACGATGGATCTTCATTGGAATCGGGTTTCGAACCTGGATCCCTCCGGCCCCGAAGACAAGACCTTACCACTAGGTCACCGTGGCCTCAATGAAAGTACTTTTAATATCCAACAAAATCAAAATTGTTGTCCTGATATTGACATCAACGTCATGACTTATGACAACATAGATAAACAAATTTTTTTCAAAACAACAAAATTGTTGTCCTGATCTTGATAACAACGTCATGACTTGAGACAACATCGATCAACAGATTTTTTTTCCAAAACATCAAAATTGTTGTCCTGATCTTGACAACAACGTCATGACTTGAGACAACATCGATCAACAGATTTTTTTTCGAAACATCAAAATTGTTGTCCTGATCTTGACAAAAACGTCATGACTTGAGACAACATAAACAAACAAATTTTTTCAAAACATCAAAATTGTTGTCCTGATCTTGACAACAACGTCATGGCTTGAGACAACATAAACAAACAAATTTTTTTCAAAACATCAAAATTGTTGTCCTGATCTTGACAACAACGTCATGACTTGAGACAACATCGATCAACAGATTTTTTTTCAAAACATTTTCTTGAAGCAGAAGAGCTTGAAACGTATGCCAATAATTTAAAATGGAGTCGGTTCATGCAATGACTCAGTCATATAAAGCCGGCCATTCACTTCACAGATAAACTGGATATTTTGGAACGCGAGAAGGAACAAGCGGGAGTGGCCTCCCCTAAACTTTCTCGCATACTTCTCAAAAATTTTTCATATCCCTTCCCCGTGCGTGGATAAAAAAATTCGAATCTTCTCTATTCCAAGAACGCAACAAGTTTCTAACACGTGAAAACGACAAAACACACGGAAATAAAATAAACCGAGCAGGATCAGAATTCGCCAAAGGGAGAAAAAGGAGCAAAAGGGAAGAAAAAAAGCGCCAAGCAGGAGCCCGTCATGAAAGACGCTTAATATCATGCACAGAAGATTGCTTCCAGTACGCATGCGCGTGGAGAGGACGGATTCTTTTCAAAAGTAAATTATACAGACCGACAGACAGTCAACCCTTCGACGGATTTGGCCCTTGGATTTTTGGAATTTTATGCGGACCTACATTCATGTCCATAAAACTGTGTACCAAATTTTATCCATCTAGCTATTCAAGTTTTTGAGTTACAGTGTTCGCATGACCGCGGACATACAAACAGACAGACTTCCTGTTGACGGATTTTCGTCCAAAATTTGATAGAAACCTACAAATTATGTTTAAAAGTCCATATACCAAATTTCATTCCCGTAGCTCTAATAGTTTTTGAGTTATCGTGTTCACAGACAGACATAATTCCAAAATTGTGTTTATCAGGGAGGTCTAAAACTGGAGATTCGTCAAAATCTCGAGTTCGAATTTTTTGACGATTACAATACTTTCTCTTTGTGTACTTCGTATACGAGAAAAGAAAAAGCCATAAAAATCTATGGAAATCAGCCAAATCGTTTTTGGTGGTTGTAATTCCGTCTGGACTGAAATTGGAGCGAAAACGCTGGAGTTTAAAGTCTCGCGTCAGAGGGACCCTGAAAGAGGCTAGCGAAAAGAACTATGCCTTGCGTAGACTGAAGCCTCGCTTTGAGGGTAGCATAAATTAAAATATGCTGCCTGGGGGAAAATCGTAGAGCGATTGGCAAGCAGCTATAGAGAGGGAAAGAAGATCAGAGTTAACGTCCTTTTAAATATCAAGTGAATGGCGTGCCTGTATTTTTGGATTAAAATGGGTGAAAAAAACCAGGCTTAGGACAAATGGCATGGCTATACTTCAAGTGAATGGCCGGCTACAAACACACGTAATCTAACAGCTAAATACACGTTGTCTTATACTGTGCTGTGACGTTATGTCCTCTTCTCTCCAAAATGCAAAATGTGTTGTCTTATACTGT
>BGPR01037186.1:0-15226 GCA_013235015.1 Araneus ventricosus
CCTATATTGATTTTTATTAAATATGAATACAGTTCTGTTAAAAGTAAGGTCTGGGGTGAAATGCTGATCTGTTTTGGTTTTAAGGTCAATTAGTGCTATTTTTTCATATGTATGGCTATGTGGTGCCTTCTTTACAGAAGTATTTTTTAACAGATGTAGGCAGTCTAAGAGTTAAAAGTAAAATCTAAAAGTTAAGGTAATAAAAATTGTTAATGAGGGAGGAGAGCGTTTACTTTGCTATGAAAACCAGGGTTCGTACTCGTCCTTAAAAGTCCTTACTTTTACATTTAGTCCTTAAAAGTCCTTACAAATCCTTATTTTTATGCCCCATTTTTAAAAAGTCCTTGAAAGTCCTTACTTTTTACTCTGCCATTATTAAAAAATTTAAAATATCACCGATTATCGTTTTTCTAATTCCTCCTTCTCGGCGACTCTAATCTTGGTCGACGTGGCTCTCGCGGAATGAGGGGGGGATGACACGGGTTGCGTTCTACAAATCCGTATCCATCGCATACACTTTGGGAAATAAAGGAGGAGTTACAGATGGCCTTTATTGGTCCATGGTTCCTTAGGAATGATTGTTAAAAGTGCTGTTACCATTTTTAGAACAGTATCAAAGTTATAAACCTTTACTTCCATTTTTTGCCAGTGATGTTTTTAAAACTTGTTAATGATTGCATTCAACGTTTCAAAATTTTGAAACCAGAGAATGAAAGAATTGAGAAACCTGAGACTTTATGCAAATTCAACTTCAGTGACCCAAACTTGTATAATGATAAAAGTTAAGTGTATTTAGGATTTGCTGCAGAGCAAATAATAAAAGAAAAGATAAAAAAAAATAAGGAATTAGCAGACAAGGATGTTTTCACACTCAGACAGGATAGTCGGAAAAACATCATAACAATGATAAAACATTTCATGCAGAAATGTCCTGTGAATTACGCACTAGTAAGACCTGCGATTTGCATTGATCCACGAGCAATGGCTGGATATCCCGAAAAAGCACAGGGAAAAATGAAAAAGGTATTGATTGTATTGTCGCAAAATAAACGTATTTTGGGAAAAGATTGCGACGAAATTTTGTTACTCTATGCAGATTTTCTGTTAAATATGTGTTAAATGTTGTCATTTGAATTTACTTCTTTCAATCCCAAGAGCGATTCCCTTGATAATTTTTTACAAACTTATTTTAGCAATAATCATTATGAAAAAGTTTGGAAGATTATCAAAATGGTATTAATACTGTCACATGGACAGTGAGGTTTTTCGGTGAACAAGGCGCTGGAAATAGAAAATTTAAAAGATGCTTCATATATTTTCCAGCGTGTAAATCATGAATTTATTAAGCTGTCTGGGGATATTTATGACTTAAAAATTAATAAAGAAATGAAGACGGCTGCCACCTCAGCTAGAGCAAAATACATGCAGTATTTAGAAAGTGAAAGATCCAAAGAAAAGACTGAAACAAAACAACTGAAACGAAAAGCTCTAGGAGTAAATAGATTTTTTTTAAACTAAAGAAAATGTTCCAAACCAATGGGGAAGCAAATGATTTAGCTAATGAGGCTGAAAAGTCAAAGAACATAAATTTATTTATTCAATCGCATGAGCTAAGAAAAACAATTATTGAAAAGAAATTAAAATAAATACCTTGGGTGTAAAATTGGATGAAAAAAGTTTGGAATTAAAAGATATTTAATTTGATTACCAGTTTCATGGTTTTTTCATCAATTTATTAACTCATATTTTTAAGAATTTTTGTTGTGTTAAATTTGTAATGTATCTTCTATCTATGTTTTATATTATACTTTATCATCTAATAGATTGAATTTGCAAAAATGAAGCATTTTATTTAAAAATGCGTGCGACACTTCGTTAAGTTTATTCAATTTAGAGGTCCTTATTTTTTGGTTTTTTTAGTCCTTAAAAGTCCTTGATAGTCCTTGATTTTCTTTTAAGGAAATGTGTACGAACCCTGAAAACACCTTAACAATGATGTATTTTCCCATAAATATTAAGGTTAACATATATTTTTTCTAACAGCTTTCATCTCTGAAGTGAAGCGCAAGGACAGACAGGAAGAAAGACTCTTAAAAATAAAGATTTAAAATAATTGAAAGAAAAAACAAAAATGTAAAAGACATTAATTAAAATGTAACAAAATTATCAGCATACAATTGAAATAAGCCAAGGAAAAATGAATCCATCTGGAAAAACGTCATCAGAGGAGGCCACTCTGCATTTTGGATTCCAATTGGAATAGGTTTTCTGTCGAGGAAAAAGACTTTAAGGTCAAAATTAAAATTTTCTTCTGCATCCTGGAAATTGGAAATTTAGAAAAATATTTTTTCTGTCTCTTTTAGCAATTACTTTCTGTACTTACTCCAGACTCTTAAAAATAAGATATTGAATATGCAGGGCCCAATGAAACTCATTAAATGATTCCTGCAATTCTTGATTAGACTTTCATTTATAGAACGAAAGCCTTTAGCTCGCATCATGTTATTGTTAAATGTATATAAAATGTGAAATACTGTGTGTTCCTCTAACATTAGTAAAAAGCAGTATCGCAGTGTTCTGTATTCATTGAATGAAAAATTGTTTAAAATATAAATGTAATGCTGCTTCATTGCACGTGTTAGAAAACAATTTTTTGAGTGCAGTAATGCTCTGGTAGGAAAAAATGCAATGAACCTTCACATTGTCCATCCACATTCACAAGTTATGAAAATTGAAACCAGTATTGTCTAGGGAGAAAGATTGAAAATAATATTTTAGTTTATTTCATTGAATGTTCATTTATCAACAAATTTGAAATACATTAACAATTTAATTAATTAATGCCAATGAGGGATTAATTAACATTTTACTCTGTAAATCACCTAGGTGCACTTTCATTTGTAGCACATAACAAAAAAACACTTATTCCTTAATAATTAAGAACATCTTCCAGGCTGTAAATACAAAATGTAATTTGCAGATGCTGACATTTTATATTGTTTGATATGATTAGTTGAGACTTTACATACTGAAGCTTAACAAATGTGATTCATATAAAATTTGAATAATGTTTATAAACTTGGAACAAACTTAAAAGATGCATTGAATTTACTTAAAATACTTTGATGTATAATTTGATTGGAGAAAATTAGGATGTTTGTTTATTCCGTAAGTACATTTCTTATGTCACTTATTTCATGCAGAAAGACCAAGATTCTAAACCCAGCACTGGGGATCGTTTTTCAGTTCAATCTTTCCTGGATGTTTTAAATGAAAAAGGTAATTATTTATTTTTATGCTACAATATTCTCCTTTATATGCCTCGTTGAAAGTGTAATTTATCATTTGTGGTGTTATGATAATGAATTCGTGGTAATACAATATAAATATGAGAGCATTCTGGTGTTGATTGCATGAAAAATAGATGTATAATGATGCTTTGAAAGTGAGAAAGTCTTTAAATTTTTTCTTAAAACTTAAGGAATACAATCAACTCTATTTATTGAGGTAGCTGTAAAATTGTCTGTTCAAAAAATGTTTTAATACTTGAGCAATATCCATCCATATAAAATGCAATTTTTCCTTTCCCCACTTACAAGGAATTACTTTTAACTGAACTTCATTTAAACCACTTAAAATATTTTGCCCATATGCTGTAAATCTGCTACTTCCAGTACTTTATTAGCATGCATCAGGGATGAGATTCTTCTGCTTTTTGGCGGATTTCTGCTTTTTTGTTATTTTGGAGAAATTCCGGGTTTTTTTTAATTATTTTTTTAAACTTTCCCCCCCCCCCCCGGATTTCCGATTTTTTGCCCCTGCAAAAATTTGCTTTTTCTTCCAAAAATTCCACTTTAATACAAAGAAAAGAAACCTTCCCATCTTACGTTTTCGTAAGAAAATTCTTGGAAAATATGTTCAACAGTGCAGCGTAACTCCAGCGGCTAGGAAACTAGCTGATTTGTCTTCTACTGACGAATCAAAATAATATCAGCAAGCTCTACAAGAATGAACATTCCAACATTCGGTGCCATTCAAAGTATTAAGTACCACCTTTTTGCAGAATACAAAACCTCTGGGCAGATTTTGCAAAAAGAAAAAAAAAGTTTTTTTTGCATGAAAATGTTGAAAAAAATTAGTTGAAAACTTAAGGTCATCTTGTAGGGCATACAAAAATGAAGGAATAAAAAAACGGAACAAAAACAAATAAATAAATTACATAAAACAAAGAAAAACGCCTATTAAAAGAGGCAGCTAAAAAGTTGAGTGCAAATGCTGCAAAAATGCAGAGAATAAGACATAAAAAAAATCTTCCCAAAATAAAATATAAAACAGATGATTTACCTAGGCATTCTAGAGATAATGTAGCCCAACAACTATGCCAGTAATTAAACAGAGAGATACTAATGAAGACTGTGCAAAAACTTTAGCCTCTACTGAAAATAAACTTGCAGAGGGTATAAACACATCCTTTATTGAAGAAAAATCTGTCAAAGATAGGAGCGCTCCAAAGCAAGGGGTGAAGCGTGTTTATGGAGATCTGTTACCAACAAAAGCCATACAAATATAAAAAATGAAAGAAAACCATTTCTTTAACAATTAAGGAAATGTTTCAAAGGGTTTCAAATAATAATGCTAAATGGATCTGTCATTGTAACTGTACAATTTCTCGACCCCCCTCAGTTTATAAGGTGCAAAATCATTATGCTGTTACTTTTGAAAAAAAGTATAAAAATAAAAGAAATAAAACAAAATTCAGTATATGATACATTATAATAATTTTATAAAGAGCTAATACACTTTACACAATTGCATGAAGCAAAAGAAATTATTTGTCCTTATTTTTATTTATTTTTTAAGCTAACTTTTATCAAAAGGCTATTAAATATAATTTTTCTCGGACTTCTGTTGGGTGAATGTTGCATCTCAGTGATGTACAGGTGGTAAATATGTTTTAATGTCTGATTTTGTATTTTCTGATGCCCCTGATGATGTGTTAAACTTGTTTGTTAACTTTTAATGTGAATGATTTAATAATAATTTAATATTCTTTTTCTTATTTATACGTACTGAATTATAAATAATTAAGTTATTAATTATTATAGTGTAATATTTTCATCATGTTGCATGTTCTGATGTTTTACTTCTTTCGCATATAAATTATGGTACAAATTTTTTGCTCATGTATGATTTCAGTCTTTTTACTTTTTTGCCAATCTCATCCCTGAATTATATATTTCTTATTTTATATGATTTATGTGCATGCAGGCAGGCCTTGATTTGGAAATGGCAGGGAGGAAAAGAATGTTATTCCCCTCCCCCTAGAAAAATGACCAGGGCAGAAAATTTGCAAATTTTAGAAAGAGGGGAAATGATGTATAATTGAAGCTATATGTTGTATAAACAAAGTACTTTATCGTTACAATCGTTACGGATGAATCGGAACTGTGATAAAACAACTTACAAATGTCAACAGTGTATAAACGGTGTTTTGCTGTAGTCTCTATGATAGAAAAGTGAAAATTTTCATGAAATTAGGAGAATAAAATTCTTTATTAAATTGAAGAAGATGCTTGATTGTTGTTTTTTTTTTGGGGAGGGGGGGATGAAGTTTAACATCATTACTTTCTATTTGGCTTTCTAAAGGTTGAAAATATGATTATCCTATGAAAAACAATGTGTGTTGAATTGCAAGTGGGAAAAAAACCTTACTTAATAATTATTTATTACTATTATTTGACAGCTTCCTTGTGTGTAGAGCCCTGCTGTACTGCACCTACCGAAGCACACCTAGTTCAAGATAAGGTATGTATGTAACATGCGGAGCAGTTTGAGCACTGTGTTATTGAAGAAAGTATGTATTATGAATTCTGCGTAATGAAATAATTTCTTCGAGATTGTGTGCGTCATGTTTGGGTCTTTTTATATTCCAGAACCCTTCCCTCCGTCTGGTGTAACTCGAGTATTTTTTTAAAGATGACATATTCCTGTTTTGTTTGTTTTTCGTGCTGAAGAATTTCATTTTCTAAGAAACTTTTAACTAATAATATTGCAATACAAAACCTTCTCTTAATTGAAATTTGAATAATTAAATCACAAAATATTACAGTTTATCTGGTTCATGCTGCGTTTGCCTCCAGTGATTAAAAAAAAACTGATTGGAGGATTTTTTTAAAATGAACATGTCGTTGATTGTATTATATGAAGAACTTTTCAATTTTTAACATGTCTAAACAGCAAAAACATTAGACAGTAGGTTGTCTCTGCGAAATGGCCGCTGGGATTGAGGGACATAGACCTACTTACCTTACTCAACTGTGACTTTCTGTGACTAAAGTAGCTCTATGTGATTATTAACTCTATAGTCTATAGTGACCATTAGTCTAGTGGGACTATGTGACTCTTATTTATGTAAAATTCTTCGTGATTTTCACCAACTTTGCAACTTGACTGTGACTAATCCATAATTCCAAATTCTAAAATTATTTTTGCAATCTTCAATGTTGACCTTTCTCTGTTAAATGAAACTAAAACCAACTCTCTATGTTATTTGGTTGCAGAGCTATAAGCGTTTTACTTTAGCACGGAATTTGACGTAATTCAACAATTCTAAAGTAATATTTCGCGTGTACCTCAGATCGATGACTGAATTGCCTTAGTCTGCTGCATTGGTCGCTGTGACTTCATCAAAATTTTTAGTGATTTTCACCAACTTTGCAGCTCGACTGTGACTAAACTGCAATTCCAAATTCTAAAATTCTTTTTGCAATCTTCAATTTCAACCTTTCTCTGTTAAATGAAACTAAAACCAACTCTATGTTATTTGGTTGTGGAGCTATAAGCATTTAACTTGAGCACAAAAAGCGTCATAATTTTTTTTCTTTCCCGACACACCATTAGATCACTATGGAGAGACGTAAGTCTACGTCAAAAAAAAAAAAAAAAAAATTGCCTTGCATTTTTCTGAAAATTTTCAATGGTAATGGTGAACAGATGCTCAGATAAAATGTATTTTATGAATAAGTATTGGCAGTGTTTATTGTTATAATTTTGATGATTGCATGATCAGATTACAGGGTTCGTACGCTCCTTGAAAACGATTTTCCTTTTCAAGCACTATGGAAAATCCTTGAATTTGGGTTTTACTCCTTATAAACTCCTTGATTTTCAATTTTTAACATTTCTTTTATTAAATGTGTACTATGTTTCACCAATAAAAAGGATTCTAAATCGCCGCTGTATGAATTGCGCAGTATTTTGCGTTACTCTTTTCATGATTTGATGTTCATCTCCTAGCAGTATCCAAAATTTAATAATTGATTTTAAGTGCCAATCAGTAATAACCAAAACAATAGAATGATGCAAATTGAGAATGTTAGTTATCTTGCATTATTTCGAAAAATTAACTGTATTTCTTTAAATTGTACCATTTGTTGTAAAGGACATATATTATGATGAAGTTGAAGAAATAGTACTATTAATCAATTTTAGCTAAATTAGTTTTAATAATCAAGAAATTTTGTTAATTTTATTTTCTTCATATACTATTGTATAAGCAATGAAAATGCCAAAAAAAAAAAAAAAACCCTCAGTTTATATCTAAATCCATTTCTCTGTTTTCACCTCTATATTGTAAATACTGGATCACTGTGCACTACATAAGGTGCACAGTGAGGCGTGGAAATTATTTAAGAATTTAAATTCTAAAAAAAATTAATGGAAATAGTTTTTTATTTGAAACATGGTAAATCATGATATGTAATGAACTATTTGAACTTTGGGGGTAATTGTAAAATTTTATATAAAAATGTGTGTCTAAGCGGCACCACTCTGCTTTCATATAATTAGATTTAACATGGCATTCTTGGATAAATCAGCTTGGTAAAAACGTATAAAAGAAATAAATACAAACACATTTATTTGAGTTATTAGCAATGTTTTAAATACTCTAATATAATTTTTGTGCACTTTAAAAAGGGAACCCTTTTTCATGCGTAAATATTGACTCCTTGAAAATTGTGAAAACTCCTTAAATACTCCTTGATTTTTAATTTAAAAAATCAGTAAGAACCCTGGATTAATCATCTTTAAGAATTATTAATCAATATATGGATAATAAAATAGGAAAAGTGGTGTGTCATATTAATTTTTAATGTTTCATTGTGATTAATTTTATTGTTAATTGTCTCTACTTTTTTCATTTAGGAAATTCAGGTGCAAATAAATTCGAATACTGAAACAGTTTACTGTGCAGTTCCTGAAAGATGTCCCACTCCTCCAGCCTCTGCATTTGATGGTAATTATTAGTTTTTCTACCAGTTTATTGCATAAAGTTTTCTTATCTTTATGTGCCCATTGTGTGTAAAAATATTGATTTTTTTATTTCTTGAATCTGTTTGGACGTGTTTTTTACTTACATCATTAAACACATGTTTCTTTTAGTGCTCATTTTGTGATAAGAAAAAGCTGTTTGGAAGTGTTTTTTACTTACAGCATTAAACACAGGGTGCGTAGCGTCATGAAAAGTGCTTGAATTTGAAAACCATTTTCAAGCACCTTAAAAGTGCTTAATTTTGAAAAAAAAGTTCCTTGGCCCTTTCCGGGGCAGTGGTCACAAAAAAGGAAACCAACTATAAAATCTTCTTAAAAAATCCCAATCCACTTTAAAACCCGAAAAAATGCACGAAAAGGCAGTTAATAGTACTCCTTTCCAAATGTAGATGTCAGCACAATGAAATTTCGCTTTCGAATAGGAAATATTAGAGATTAAAAATGCGAAAATTCCTTGATTCAGAGATAGGAAATTTTTTGAGTTCTTGGCGTTTACAATTTTAGCAAATACTCTCGACAATTTTCCAGCAATATTCTTGGAGTTTTAATTTATTATTTTTTTTAGGATTGAGTAATATTTTTTGAGCGTATCAAGGTGTCTGTATCTAAAGGGGTCCTCATATGAGGGGATGTCCCTAAAGGGGTATGACCCCACTCGGAATGATGCAAGTTAATTTTTTTTTTTTTTTGTAGATTCTATACCTAGACAATAAACTAAACCCATTCATGATGTTTTTTCATTATATTTCAAAAAATTTAGTGCCTTGCACCGCAAAGGTTCCGAGAAGTGCAAAGAAAACAGTATTTTTTTTTTTGTACCGGATGTATCAAAAAAGAAAACCGACAAAAGGGAAGAATTCAGGGAAGGAATCCTGGGTGAGATATATCCAGGGGTGTCAACACATGTTAAGGTAACGCTTATAGTCCTGTCAACGGAGGCACAAAATGGGGGTGAAAAATAATATAATTCTGAAAATTGGTTCACATGTTCGCTAGGGTTTCCCGATGAACATACTAAAAGTCCGTAGGGAGCTCGTGCCACCATCTTGGGTTTCATCCCCCTTTTTTAGTTTTTCTTGAATATCTCGAAAACTGTTCAGTTTTCAAATTACAATTGATTTAACAAATTAAAGAGCGTAAAATTCCTTACAAATACACGCTTTTATTTTTCTTCTAGCTTTATTAATTTCCAATATAATGGGTCTCAAACGTCGGCGCCATCTTGGATTTCATCCCCCTTTTTAAAGTTTTCTTGAATATTTCGAAAACTATTCAATTTTCAGTTACATGTAATATAACAAATTAATGATTGTAAAATTACCTACAAATACATGCGTTTATTTTTCTTCTAGTTTTAATATTTTCTGAGATCTTTAAGAAAAACAAAAAATGGGGGGATGGAATCGAAGATGGTAGCAAAATTTGAATCCCATTATCTCGGAAGCTATTAAAGCTAGAACAAATATAAAAACACATTTTTATAGGGACTTTTACGTTCTTTATTTTGTTGCATTACGTATAATTTGAAAATGAAATAGTTTTCAAGGTATTAAAAAGAGGGCACGAAATCCAAAATGGGAACAAACTTTGAGACCCATTATCTTGGAAACTATTAAAACTAGAAGAAAAATAAAAGCATCTATTTGTAGGGAATTTTATGCTCTTCAATTTGTTACATTAATTGTAATTTGAAACTGAATTGTTTTCGATATAGTGAAGAAAAATTTTAAAAATGGGATGACATCCAAAATGGCGGCACGAGGTCCCCTTCAGGACCAGGAACTTTTAGTTTATTCATCAGGAGCCCCTCACGAACATGTGTACTATACGATTCAAAGTTTTTTTCAAACCCTTCATCGACTGGGCTATTAATGACTTTTTTCACTCCCTCTTTCTTCAACAGTGGGTACTGCTATACATTGAAATACTGGAATGATTATTCCAAAGGGGCAAATTAACTGGTAATTTGATAATTTTAATAAATCTTGAAAAAGCTCACAGATTTTTATTGTTAATCTTATAAAAGTGACTTAATTTTTGGTAACGACAATTTGCATTATCATTTTGATTTTTTTGTCAAATAAAGAAAAGACATCCTTTTTATTTTACAATAGAAGATGTTGTGCAAATACAGAATTAAAATTTTAAAAAATACATTTTTTAAATTAAATATATATTTTTTAAATTTTTCAATAAAAACTATGCATTATTATAAATCAGAAATTATCCTATGCTTAGAAAATACGTGGGTCTACGCATGCAAGTATGTTCAAAGGTATTTAATTTTTTTGGCTAAGGTGCTTAATTTTTGCATCAATTTCTCACTACGCACCCTGAAACACGTTTCTTTTAGTGCTCATTTTGTGATAAGGAAAATCTGTTTGGAATTGTTTTTTACTTACAACATTAAACACATGTTTGTTTTAGTGCTCATTTTGTGATAAGAAATATTTTGTTTTAATTTTTATCTTCCGGTGGTTGGCGATTTTGACTTCTGTATTAGTCGCAATGAGAGTGTGCAATCATTAATATACAGGGTGGGCCATGTTTGGATTGGACACCCTGAAAATGGATTTGTTTTTATGTCTAACTTAATGTCCTTTTCTATTATTACAAAACAAATGTGTGTTGAATTTTTTTTTACTGGAAACTTTTAATTTTATTTGTCAGATATACTGCCATCTAACACTGAGTTAAAAAGTGGAGAATTGTTTACGCAAACAATTGATGACAAGCCACATACTGAAACTGTTGAATGCAAATCAAACCAGACTGCTTCACTTTTCTCAGATTTTGCATCGTTTGAGCATTTTCAAGAAGTAATTAAAGAAAGTTTTGCCAATATTGACAGGCCCACAACATCGAGGTGAGTAAATGTTCTGTTTTGCAGGGTTTTTTTTTTAAATACAGTTTTGGTAATTGGAAATATTTTTTTAATGGTGGCTAGTGTTCAGAGTATATATGACTATTATTACTTAATTTTCTTTATATTTATGACTATTATTACTTAATTTACTTTCAGTACAGTTGGGTGAAAGGAACTGAGTAAGGGCATGTCTGGGTTTTCGTATACATTCTTAACAGATTCATTATTAACATTGTATTCATCATTTTTTGGATTAATATTTGAAAGGCTAACTAATATGGCTTGATCTAATAAATGCATAACAGTTGGATTATCAAATAGGTATTCTAATGCATTTTTGTTAAGAATTGGATTTATTATTTGTTTAAAACTAAAATCTACCTTCTTGAGCCATTAGTAGTATTGATTTTATGAGCACATTGACATGATACCTTGATGTGTTGTCTGTTACGACTGGAATTTTGTACTCTTGATTTTTTATCGTTGAAATGATTTTTGTGTTATCATTATGTATTAATTATGCCAATTTATGGCTTATGAAATTATCTTTTTAACTACAGTGAAACCTCTCTGAGCGGCCACCCCTCCGTTCCAAGAAAAATTGGCCGCTCTGAAGGGCTTTCGTTACAATTACAAGATAATTGCTATAATACATAATATAAACAAGTCGGACACATATTTCTTATTTAAAATGAAGTTTGAGACTTATCTAAAGAGAAATTAGTACTTTATTTAATATTTTTTTTACATTTTTTGAAAAAAGGATGCAATTTGTGACTGTTTTAAGTTTTTACCCTTCTCGGAAAAAACCATTTTTTCAAGTTTGTTTTTCAGTTTAAAAAGTAAATCTCTAACCTATACGTTTGTCAAATGGGATGGGCGAACCCACCCGGCGGCCGTTCAGAAGGGTTGGGTGGCCGTTGCTAGGGGGTTATTTTAACATAAACTATGGGCCGAAAAATCCGTGCCACGAAAAATTGGTCGTTAAGAGGGGTGGCCATTCGAAGAGATTTCACTGTATATACATTTTATTGTGATTTGTTTTGTAACTTTTTTTAGCTTTTTTTCATATATATATATATATATATAACACTAAGGTGCTTGTTGGCAGAAAGGAGGTTAACTTTTCTTTTGCAAATGAAAATGATCGTTGTGGGTTTTTTTTCCCAACTAAAACTCTAGAGCAGGGATGGCGAACCAATGGCACGCGACACAATATTTTGGGCACGCCACCAATCACAAAGTTTTGAACGAACACAATATTACGAACGAACGCGAGTGATCCTACGCTACGGAGTGTTCGGGCGGCAGCGGGCATAAAACCTCATTAAGGAAGAATTAATTGCAATAACATCGTTGCTAACAACTACAAAGGGCACAGATATTTGTATGGCTGTTAAAAATTCGCTTGCTGAGAAAGATTGTTTCAGTAACAACTGATGGTGCTCCAAGTATGGTGGGCAAAAAAAATGGTTTCATCAAGTTTATTTCAAACAGACGTAGGACATTCGATTCTTGAATTCCACTGCATCATTCACCAACAAGCCTTGAGTGCTAAGAGTGGTTTAACATCTCTTGATAATGTAATGGCGGTAGTCACAAAAATAGTCAACCTCATTTCGTCGCAGGCTTTAAATAAGCGAAGTTTGATGCTTTGTTGGATGAAGTCAGCTTGGTGTATAATGGCTTACTGATGTATAATAATGTTCGCTGGTTGAGCTGCGGGAACGTACTTCAAATATTTGTTGATTGCTTGGAAGAAATCAGACTGTTTCGGCAAAATGAGGGAAAAATTGAACAATACCCACAGTTGTTGGATGTTATGTGGCTTTCAAAATTGAAGTTTTTTACAGACATATGCCAACGTTTCAATGAATTGAACGTGAAGCTTCAAGGCACAAATAAAACTATTATTGTACAATAGATCTCATTCGAGCTTTTGACGCTAAACTGCATGTTTTCAGGAACAGTATTATTACAAGAAACTACAAGTATTTTCCAAACTTGGAAAAAAATATCAACGATTTAGATATACATGAGAAACCAGGCGAAGAAACAGTCGCTGAAGAATTTATTTCTGTAATTGATTCTTCAATCAATGAATTTTCAGCGAGATTTTCTCATTTCAAAGAATTACCGGAAACACTCAAGTTTATTATGTACCCTGATGTGACTTCATTTGATAAACTGAACTTGTCCCAATTCGATTGGTTAAAAATTGAAGAATTTGAAATGCAGTTGATTGATTTCCAGTCTAGTTCAACATGGATTCAAAAATTTATTGAAACAAGGAAAGAGTTGGAATTAATTGAAATAGAAAGATTGACAAGCAATATAAGTAAAAATGCCAATCACAAAATTTTGGAAACATGGAATTTGTTACCAGACACATTTAACTGTTTGAAGAAGCTGGCTCGTGCTATTTTAACCATATTTTCGTCTACCTATGCCTGCGAGTCATTATTTTCAGATATGAATAACATTAAAGACTCGCTTAGAAACCGTTTGACAGATGACTCCAGTTCAGCATGCATTCTGCTAAAAGTAACATCTTACAACCCTAATATAAGTTGTCATCTAATCTGCAACAACAGAAGTCACACTAATGTTACTTTAATTTGAATTGCGCATATAACTGAGACATTGCGATTTTTTTTTTTTTGTAGTAAATAAAGAGTTTTGAGTTGATAGTATTTAGTATTATTATTTTCCCAACAATCACAAAGTCAAAATAATTTGACGGCACATCTATGACCCCATTAAACATTTTTTTAGAAAAAAATGGCACGTTGATACATAAAGGTTCGCCACCCCTGCACTAGAGTATGTAGCAGCAAAAAAAGATGTTAATTTCTCTCTTTCTGGTGGCAACTATCGGTTTGTTTTCAAAACTTCGGATAGACTTAGGTGAGCTAGGGGACATTCAGATCAATGTGAAAATAGACTAAGTCAATGGATATGGGAAACAGCTGGAACCTCTCATTATTATGTGACAAGTGACTGTGTGCCGTGTTTCAGCTACTGTAGCTAGATCTTCCATGCAAGGCAACTTGATTCGTTTTTTATCTCTACCTGCCAGAATAATAAGTTGTCCAGTGCTTTCAAATTTCGCCATCGTGTTGCATAAGTAGATACAATAAACATCTTCATATGCACTTCCTCCCGCAGAATTCTTTTGGAGCTAGCTGCAAAAGAGCTCTCTTGGTTCACATAGAACAATTTTACTAGTAAAGTGTTTTCTTTCAATGTAGGAATGATGCTCGGATAGCTAAATAATGTTCGTGCAAGACCTGGCTGCTTCTTTTTATCCAATGGATAATAACAATGGATCGGCGCAGTAACTTGAATGGTGTTTCATTTGTTAAATTTATGCAAATAAATGTCATTCATGTTACAGTGCCATCTATTAGCAGATTTGGATCCTAAAAATTTTTATTGGGAATAAAAAACAAACTGCAGAACTCTCTGAAGTAGGGATGGCGGTTATTGAGAAAATAGCCGGTTTTTGGTTATTTTCCCCTTCTATAATCTTTCAAAATATGCGGGTTTTGAAATAGCTGGGTTTTGTTTTTTTTATATATAAAAACAAACGCCGTTTGTAGACAAAATTTTTTATTAATATTGTTTTTACAGGAAATCAATCCATTGGCAAATATTTATCTGTTCATAAGACTGTTTCAGTAATCCACCAACCAGCAGACATCCAAGCAACCAGTTTTCATTGATTGGCCTAAAATGATGAAATTCAAAGCTTCATAACTTGGTAAATTTTAGTCTAATTGAACCTAAAATTGAGCTTATCTTCCGATCTGGCTTTTTTACCCAGTTATTGGATATTTTAAAAATAACTGGTTATAACTTGGACAAAAAATAACTGAAAAAAAAAAACGGTTTTCAGTTAAAACCGGTAGGTTTTTCCCTCCCCACTCTGAAGTGGGAATGTCATTTCTCTCTTGCCTTGTATCTGTCTGCAAAAACTCACTTTGGCTCATGAAAACTTGAAGTTGACACTAGTGAATATTTTTTTGT
>BGPR01037187.1:0-15226 GCA_013235015.1 Araneus ventricosus
GTTAAAGTAGGTATTAAATATTTGCATTCGTAGATTTTGATTTGGAAGTAGTCTGAAAGAAATTTTCCATCTCGAAGAAAAGAAGTTCAAGAACAAATAAAATATTCTTTTATAAAGTGAATATCGTTGAAATTTTCCAATTTAAGAACCCTGAAAAGTACATTTCTTTTGAAACTTTAGTTCGTGTTCAATGTTGTTGAATATTAAATGAACAGACAATTAGTAAATACTGGGAAGTTGAAAGAAATAAAAATTTTAGATACGGAAATAAATATCAAAACAATAAATATCAATATGAAAAATGTGAACATTTTTTCACCCACATTAGACAAATAACACGAATTTGCTATTAATTGTAAAATTCTATGTTTGCTATATACTAAATATTTGTAATGCAAAGTTATGATGAAAGTTTATAAATGAGTTTTTTATTTCAATTGTTAAAATGAAAGTAGAAGAATATGCTTTTAACTGTAATTGTTAAGATGTTTTTATTTGCAAAATCCAATAGTTAAAATAATTTTACTTACCTTATATTGTGATGCAAAGTTAAAATGAAAATAAAAATAGTTTTGAAAGTACTACTAAATAAACACACTTTAAACTAAATAAACACGCTTTATTTCAGCTCCCAAAGCGAGGGAAAGACGTGTAATTAAAAATTTGAAGAAACAATGAAACTTTACTTACTTTATAATATTATTTTTTTACTTTACTACTTTTGTTTGTTGCGTAAAAAAATAAATTCTAAATTAAACAGTAGTGTAAAATTCTTTTGTGTTATAATATTTCCTGAAGTAATCGCCGAAAAATGCTAATATTTCGGTGATTGCTTAAATCATCTAGATTCTAACTAATTTTTTGAAAACTTCTTTCCAAGGAGCGCATAACCAAAGATTCGTCGCGTTTGTGGGTCTACTCTACATTAGATATGACGCCTAAGATCAAAGTTCTTACCACTGGTGTGGCGCAGTAGTTTGTATAAGGAGATGGTGGCTCGTATATCACCCTGGTCATCTGACCACGTTTCAAAATAACATTGTGTTACTTCAATAGTAGAACATCCTGTTACTTCAATAGTGGAACATCCTGTTACTTCAATAGTGGAACATCCTGTTGCTTCAACAGTGGAACATCCTGTTACTTCAATAGTGGAACATCCTGTTGTTTCAATAGTGGAACATCCTGATACTTCAATAGTGGAACATCCTGTTGCTTCAATAGTGGAACATCCTGTTATTTCCATAGTGGAACATTAATGAAACTAATTAACGAAGCCTAGGTATCCATTATCACCTTGAAAACAATTTATTCATATTTTGTAACTCTAGACTCAATGGTTTGTCCAGTATAGGGGTGACAGAACACGCATCAACTCGTTCATTTTTATTATTATTAGAATATATAAGTGTATATTGTGTGGAGTTGCTAATTGATTGTTTCACTATCTTCCTTTTTGAAAGTTGATGCTTAAGGTTGGGAACATTTATTTGTTTAATTTCATTAAAATCTCTCATGTTCCGTTTGGTATACATGGTTTTCTCAGCCAAATAATCTTAAATTTAAGATTGCAATAGAAAATAATCCGCAATATTTTTTTTTAATTCTTGCATCTGCACTGTTTTTGTTGCCATTCACCTCCTTGGTGAAATTAATTAACGCATACACGATGTTGCAAAGCAAACGTAACTGCGTATGTCAGCTAAGATCTAACTATCCGCAGTTTTAAGCTGTGATACAGGAGTTCTCTAATACACGCAAGTGGCGTGGGGCCACATCACACCATTCTAGTTTTTAGCCCATTCATTTAGGTAGGTCATTCACTGGTGCTCCGCGTTATACAAATCCTTTCCATACGGGTCACTCTGATATCCCACTGCACCTACCTCTTCCCCGCCATCAAAGTAAGAAACTCTGCATGCTCCAATTACAATTAGAGCGAAAGAGCCCCTATCCCCCACGTATCTACACCGGTTCCATTTCAGTATTTATGACGCAGCAGTAGAAATGGAGCGGTTGGATATCCAAATTTGTTGGATATCTCAACTGAAGAGCACACCGCTCCAATTCTTATCAGTTTTTCGCACTGACGATCGGTTTTGGTGGGCAGCGGCCAAATTTGCGTGGGGTGGAACGCTTATGAATGTCCAACCTTAGTCCGCTCCACGCCAAAATCGATTGTCAATAAGAAAAACCGGTCAGAATTCCCGTGATGTGGAGTGAAAAGGTATCGCACATGTCCCAATATTCAATACTCTATTTGGACTGCTCGATCCTAAATGCGGGGGTTTAGGTACGTGTGTGTGGGAGGTGCCTTGGGGTGCGTTTTACAGCGAGTAAATCAGAGAAGGTGGGGTTAGATCGGATGGTAGTAGATGAATTTTCGTGTTGTAGAGCAGTGGTGCGAAAACTGTTTTCATTTCTGACCCTCTCACTTTGTGTAAAATCTTTTCGCGACCCCAGTGCGGGTCGCGACCACATTTTTTGAAGAAAAGCCTTATATATTTTGTATTGTCAGATAAATTTCTTTAAATTTAGCGACACACAAAAATGTTCTTGCGATCCACGGTTTGCGCACCAGTGGCGTTCGAGACTTTCGTGTATAAATGGCTTTGCTGAAAAAATGGCTTCATGTGGATAGCCACCACGCCATTTCCTCGGCTTGGAGCGGTTGGTAATGATCAGGTTTAAGTTGTGTTTCTTCTTCAATCTCTATTTCCCCTTCGAGAAACGCAATTGATTTGAAAATGGAATTTTTTCAGCGGATTTAATGCGCATTACAGGAACATTAATTGAATTCATTAAGTTTCGGCGATGTCAGTTAAAATTTGAGCTAATGCAGAATGATGAATCTTATTTGCAAAAAAATAAAGAAAGTCATTCATCATTAAAGCTGTAGGCATATTGTTGAATGATATTCGAAATCTGTTTACTAACTCACAGAAGACTTGTTCACTGATTCATTAAAAATTCTTGCACTACTTAAAGAAAGGAATAACTCCGATAAAAAACTATGAAAAAGAAAAAGTTCAAATTAACAGAGCGATAATATATTTTAATACAATAATTTATATGAATATCAAGTAGAGGAAACAAAACTAGATTCGTAAACTATGAAAAATTATTCATGCAGCTTGAAATTAAATCGGCTAAATTATCAAATTTAGAGACAACACAAATCGTTTTAAATCACACCACAACGAAAAATTAGAACGAAAAATAAGTTGCTTAGTTAATATTCAGATAAATTTTTTCTGGAAAAGACAAATTGTTAATATTAAAATAAAATCCAACTGTCAAAGAACATTTTTTGTCCAAAAAACAACAATAAAAATACACATTAAGTATTAGCCATTAAACTGTCCTTTTCTTGGATTTTGTGCCTGTTTTGTTTCTTGGATTCAGTCTCAATTACCAATTTTCCTTGGTCTTAGATGTAAAATCTTGATTAATTTAGACAATTATCCGTTAGTTCCTTCAAACTCATGCATCTTCATCTTCGAATATGCCGTCCCAATTAATAGCAAGAACACACCAATTACAGTAATACTACCTATGAGAACTTGTTCATCTTTTATTTTCTTTTATTAAAAAAAATCAATGCATCCTTGTTGTTTGCATATTTAGAATTAAATAAAGCAGAAAAATTACATAACGGAGACATATACCGGAAAATAAGAATTCACTGCCTAATCCGATGTCCTCCAAAATATTTTAATTTGCGTAAAATTATTTGATGAAACATCTTGGCGCAGTTAATGTCTAAGGCATAAGAAAGAAAAATATTCAGCTTTAGTAAAGAAAAATGCATAAATTTAAGGCAAGAGCCCCGAATGTGGATTTTCTGTACTTATTTTAATAAACAGTATCCATGTTTCACACACAAAATATCTGTTTCTTTCATAGACTTATTTGCAAAAATTATGATTTTGATTAATATGTCCATATTAGATGTAAACTTTAAAATATCGGTGAATCAAAACTTTTCTAATTCCATCAGTAATTAATATGTAAAGAATAAAAGAAAGAAATTTCTTTTTTCGCTGTTCTTTTGTAATGTTAGACCAGAGGAAAAATAATAACCTCATTCATAAATTTCAATATCATTGCATTTTAATAGAAGAACATGAACACTCGATTCAGTTTGAACCGTAACATACATGGTACGGTCCTGAATTAATTATGCAATAATACACTCGATGTCTTAAAACTAACATCTTTATTAACATAACAAAACGGCGAAATGCGGGTATCTAAAACAAACAAGGAAAATTCAGAGGAGAGCTGATCATTGATGCGCAATTTATTTTTAATCGTTCAGCTCGATCTCGTCAGTTCACTTCTCTGTCTGAAAGTCTTCACCCACTGATCACAAACACATGCAGAAGCTATAAACGTCATATTTTCAATGACGATTTTTGCAAAATTTTATGAATTAAAAATCATTATTTTACACAATTAATTAATGCATAATTTTTTCCGGATTCATTAGTCACCATATAAGCGTTGAATATCTTAGAAATATTTGAACGTACTATTGATAGTAAGAAAGTTGGACATTACTAAAATTGCTAAGCCGTGTCAGTATCTAGGCTTCAGCTCATTACTTTTGCTAAAATTAAAGGGAAGAGTTTCTCGGCATCATAAAATAAGAATTCTTACCACATAAGGTAATCACTCGAACATGTCTTTGATGGTCACATAGTAAAAAAATGTACTCGTTCAGGTTAGCATGGCAGCCACATATTTGTTTTTCGTCCGTAGGTTTTATTGGTTTACTGTCAAAACAGGATTAAGCAGTTATGAAGTTTTAAAGCCTGTTGATCGACAATTGATCGTAGTAGCAAGATATTTGAGTGGGAGATATATTTTTTTTAAAATATTATCATTTATTCAGAAGAAAAGAAAAAACTTCTTCAATCACGATCAGTCTATAGTTTTAAATTGAAATAAATAAAAAAAAACTAGTTGCTGCTTCTTTAAGTTATTACCATGAAAAGCAGAGTGTGCTGAACTATACTAGAAAATATGAATAAAGCATAGAGAAAAGGAAACATAAGAAAGAAATAAAGGAGACATAGATTAATGGGAAAGACATGCAATGAATACGAGGAATGATCCTTTGCATAAGCATCTGTATAATCAACTTGAAAGCATGAGATAAAGTATCTGCAGAAAGAATAATGCAGGCATTGTAGTTTTAGGATAATTGTATATAAAATATCTTATTGTGCAGCATAGCAGATTATTGCTGTTATGTGAAAAATTGGTTTGGACAGCACATCATTCTTATATAAAGAACATATTTAGTGGGTTAAAGATTCAATGAGAAAGCTTTCATCTTAATCGGATGATGCCAATGCACGCTGCTTTCTATTTTTTCTCTATATCTATCTAATGCACTTGAGTTTAAAAAGGTGTGTGAATTTGTTGGAAAGTTTTATTTTTTGTCCAATATGTTAGATTTAGCTCTAGATTGTTAACTACACTAAATCAGAAATATCCTCTTTAATCGGGTATTTTTGCAAGAAATCAATTTATTTTCAAACATTTCAAAGTTAAGTACTGTTACAAAATCGTTCTGTGGGTGTATGGCGTCAACAGTCCAACATGAAGGATAATGGAGAATTGAGGTTTATTTACAAATATGCTTGAAAACACATAGATCTTGCACAGATTAGCAACGTAAATAGACAATTCACTGGTAATAACAGTTCAGCATTTTGAAGTTTAGCAACACTAACAGTTAGCAAATCACTAATAATGACAATAACAGCACTTTCAATAGCACTCAGTTCACCAGCTTTCTAGCTCGCACTGTAGACGAAATTCCAAAGTCGTTCCAGTCGATCAACACACACTTTCTGATACAAGCGCGGCACTTATATATTCTCTCCGACAGGCCCTGACGTCACATGGAATTTTCTCGTACATTCAAGCGTTTTTCCTTTCCTAATAGATATATCGAGAAAAGGGTCGCATTTTCTACAATTATCGATTTGTCGCCAAGGTCTCCAAATTTCTCTCCAAGTCGCCAAAATGGTCGTCAAGGTCAGGGGTCCGCGCCCGGCCATCCCATACTTACCTCTGTAAAACTATCTTCCAAACATAAGACGAGTGAGGCAGGAAAGTGACATCACATTTTTGCAACAGCACGTTCTCCGTTTTGATATTCCATAAGGTTACATATTCTTATTGTTTCCCGTTACCCGTTTATATTTCTATCTACATAAAATCTGAAATATCTTCTGTTTCTTCACATTTTTATCTTCTGGGAAAAATAAAAATTATCTTTCCTTCCTTTCAAGCAGTCTGAAGTTAAGGTCGTTTTTTGTTTATATAGGATTTACCAACAATAATAACCAATGAGAACCTAGATCTTGACCTGTCTCATATACGAGGTAGGGTCGAAAAGTTCCCGGAATAGGTCATTTACAAATGATTAAAAAATAGAACAATAACACTGGACAACAACCATTTTGTTGCCCGTATGATTTTAGCTAATTCTTATGTACTTTCAAGCTCTGAATTCGAAAAACCAATCAGAATTTGTCTATCAGCCCCCAATTTTATGCAACATGAACTCTCACTAAAACCTTTGTCCACTCCATTGTTGTATTTGATTCAATGTCGTAGCCAGGATATTTTTTTTGTTGTCTTTGAGATTTTAACTGATAATGGTGTTTTTATGGTCACTGAACCCGAATATAATCTCGAAAAACTTTTATAACACACTGTTTTTCAGCAACACTACTCGTAATTGCTTTCAAGTACATAGAAAATGTCATTGAAACATGTCGGATCTTGTGTCAAAAATACTTTCTGAAAAAATTAATTACCGGCCAAGAAGATAATGTTTGGGTTTGAAATGCTCTTACAAATATAATTTTCATAAAGAAAAGGCTGTATGTCAAAAATTATAACAGGCGATTTTCGATCGAGAATCCTGCAACGCAAATACAATTCAATGCATGAGCCACTTTGTAAGGACAGATGTTTCTGTTTGGCAGCACGTGGAGGCTTTTGCCAAGATGGTGATGTGATATTTTGTAAAGATGTTGACTTGTTGTTTAAGGCTCTAGGACTACAACATAACCCTCAAGAATGGTGTTTGTTTATAGACTCTTCAAAGATCAGCTTAAAAGCAGTTCTGTTACACAATGGTAATCATCATCCTTCAATTCCTGTAAAATGTAGCCGTTCGTATGAAAGAAACATACGAAACCTTGAAGCATATGTTGTCCAGTATTGAGTACAGCAAACATTCTTGGCATATACGAGCCGAGTTGAAAGTGATTGCCGTCTTAGTTGGATTGCAAGCAGGCTATACCAAGTTTTTTTTTTTTTGCTTTCTGTGCCAGTGGGATAGTAGGGACAGAAAAAAAACACTACATCAAGAAAGTGTGGCCCAAGCGACAATTCCTCATACTGGGTGTGAAGAATGAAAAGAACGAACCACTATCTGCCTCAGAAAAAATTCTCTTGCCTCCACTGCACATCAAATTAGTATTGATGAAGAATTTTGTTAAAGAGATGTACTGTGGAGGAAGTGGATTTCAGTACTTGCGTCTGAAGTTTCCAAAAGTGAGTGAAACAAAAATTAAGGAAGGCATATTTGTTGGGCCTAAGTTTAGACAACTAATGAAATCCGGTGTTTGAGAGTAAGTTGACTAAGAAGGAAGCCCCAGCATGGACATCGTTTAAGGAGTTAGAAAAAAAAAATCTTCGGAAATCACAAAGCGGAAAACTAAAGCAAATCGTCAATAACTTGCTTAAAGGTCTACAAAACCATGGGATGCAACATGTCGTTGAAATCCATTTCTTGCACTCTCATTTAGAATTCTACCCTGAAAACCTTGGATCAGTAAGTGACGAGCATGGTGAACAGTTCCATCAGGCTATCTCGAATACGGGAGCTCGTTACCAAGGTAAGTGGAATCCCAAAATGTTAGCCGACTATTTTTGGACATTTAAAATGGATATTCCTCAAGCCAAGCACAGTCGACAGGTCAAGTAAACAAGAAAGTGAAGGTTTGTAAAATTTTAATATGCCTGTGTAAATATTGCAAGCTGAATATGATTTCCTAATGCATATAATAAGAGTTACTACGTTGCTCAAAAACTATCGGTGATTGAAAAAAACGGTTAACAGATTCGAAATCAGGGCACAAAAATACATGGGTATAACCCTTTCTTTCTCAAGCAACACGAAAAAAAAATTTTTTGTTGTCCAGTGTAATTTGACCTTATTGGCCTTCAAAGTACTTTGCTCCTACATACACACACTTCCTCCAGCGTTCGTATAACTGTTCGAAACACTCCTGGAATCCATTTTTGAGGGGTCCTTCTGTTGCTTCGTCGCATTTTCGATCACCTTTTCTGAATCCACATAACGGTGTCCCTTCAATTTCATTTTCAGTCCTGGAAACAGGTAAAAATCCGCTGGTGCTAGGTCGGGAGAATAAGGAGGGTGTTCCGGAGTGGTAACACTATGTCTCGCAAGGTACTTTTCCACAATCAGAGCGCGAGAGAGTAAAAGAAACCAACCGTTTGTTGCCCATTTTTTAGGTCGTTTTGGTCTGATTGCATCTCGTAGTCCTTTAAGGATCTCCAGGTAAAGTTCTTTATTGACAGTTTGGCCTTCAGGAATAAATTCGTAGTGAATAACGCTATCGTAATAAAAAAAACCTCCAACATCACTTTCCCTCGGCTTTTGCCCAAGCGAAATTTTTCCTTCCTTGGTGATGTTTTTGCTTTCCATTGCGTCTTTCCATTTGAGTCTCAGAAGGTGAATTCTCGAGCAAAACGGAGAATTCGATGTTTGCACGCTGCTCTAAAGACGACATTTCAAAATCCGACGAATGAAAAATTCTCTTTGTCAGAAATGATCTGCAGCTAACGCCGACAGTACCGGAAATGAACTCCAGATGGCTGTGTGTTTTCCTTATTAGTGCTGCCAACCTCCAAAAAAGATATTTCCCTTCCAACGAACACCTGCGTGAATGTGGGCGACCAATCCGGGAATTTATTGATTCTACCTTGTATGACGTTGACGCAATACAACAAAGATAAAATAATAATACGTTCCTTCTTAAAGTCGATAAAAATTACTTTCTTTAGTATCATTTGCCTAATTTAAATTTATTATGACATATTCATAAAAAAATGAAATTGGATAGTTTTCATTGGCCACTATTGTATTCTTATTTTTCCTCATTAGCAATAAAGTACATCGTATATATGATACAATGGAACAGGAGAGTAGCATTATCTAAAAGATGATTAGACACCCTTGGAATATCAATTCTAAGGAATAGAAAGATTATTGATATAGTCATACGTCCGCTGCACCATCCTGCATTTGGAATGAAAAAATCTACCGGTACAGCATCTGCACGACCCATAAGGAAACATTTAACATATTTAATGCTAAAACACTTTGTTCGATATTCTTTGATATGAGACCCGAAATGAATGCACAGGTTTGAACTGAAGCATTTCCTTTACCTCACTTTTATATAATATTTCCAGTCAAAAATCAAACAGAGAGAAATGCAGGTGAAAGCCACGCAATCTTAACTTTAATTCCATTAATTCAAAACTTAACTCGAAAGTTCAAGAAATTTCTCCGGTGTTTGGATTCGATTCTTCAGATCTCAATTTCTTGAAATTTTTATCCCACTTGGCGGATGCCTTCAGCACAGTTCGTCGAATTCGAGTTCAGGTGAAGGTAATAAATGCCTTTCTCGAAGATTGTACCTGGTTCATGCATCAATATTCTGTAGAATGAAATCTGTTCCTTTGAGATAGCTGCCACGGTTAATCCAATTACACGCTGATCAACCTAAGAATATTTACTTAAGCGAAACTTCCGTGCTTTCAACAGTTTGCTGCTCTTAAGGTTGTTTTGCGAAAACCGAAGCCTGCCATGCTTTTATGTAAGCTAATTGTGGTCGTGGTGGTTAAGCAAAATCTCCCTTGTGATTTTTCAACATAATGTTGGCATTTAATTAAATTAAGGAGCAAAATTCCCTTCAGTGGACAGAAGTGTCTGCCAGGCATAAATTAATCTACAGGTTTGGAGATCAGAATATTGGAAAAGAATGGAGGAATATTCGGCTATGTGACCACTGTGTCTTATGTTATGGTGACGATAAAGGGAGTTTAATATTTATATTTAAGTAGTCTTTGTACAAAAATGGATTATAATGAGTTATATTAATTGTCATTCTCCTTTAAACAAGCTCTTATGATTGAATGGATGGCAATGTAAATCGTTAAATGCTGTTTCAACTTATTCCAAGAAATTATTCGATGGAAAAACACACAGCATGCTTCATTTAAATTAAGAAATATTTTATTTCAAAATTTATCCAATAACTTCAAAGTTACGCTAAATTTTAAAAAAATAAATAATATGGTTGACGAATGGTTTATTGTTAACACCAATAGGTTGGTTAATCGTCAAAGTGTTAATCAAAACATTCTGTTATGTAATAAAAATGATAGCTCGCATTTGAAAGTTTAAATTATCCTACATTAGAATGCTATTTCTTCTACGAATATTTAACACCTTTTGGAATATGAACTTAATAGTAAATCATTGCTATCAATTATCCTACATTAGAATGATATTTCTTCTACGAATATTTAACACCTTTTGGAATATGAACTTAATAGTAAATCATTGCTATCAATTATCCTACGCCTACATTAGAATGATATTTCTTCTACGAATATTTAACACCTTTTGGAATATGAACTTAATAGTAAATCATTGAATGATATTTCTACTAATTTTAATGGAACAATAGAGAAACTAATCATAAACAATAAAAAAAGAAAAAATGAAGGTTAGTACAAATATTTCTTTTATTTTGAGCTTATTATTGATTTCTGATTGCTTTAATATCGCACTATTTACCGTATCCCGAAATCGCTTCCAATACATCGCTCCTTATGACGTCACGTTCATGACGCAATTGCAACAGTTATTGTTTACTTTCCGATTTCGTGCGTCGCTTTATACTTGTCCGTTTAAAATATTTCTTTTTTATGGTATTATGACTGACAAGTACAAGTCATATTATAAATATTTATTGCCACTCTGCACTAATACAACCTCTAATTCCAGCGAAAAGTTGTTTTTCAGCGTACCAAAACCACCACGTTCGAAAGTCAGGACAAATGCCATGACGAGATGACAAACGTAATCGAAGTTATCAGATACATCATCTCTTTGGTGTTGAAGATAATTTTCAGTAAGTACACACTAGATTTGGTTTAAATATTCCATTTTAGAACATTAAATATACAGTTACTCCAAAAAAAAAGGCATCCATACTTTTTAATGTACTCATATTGTAAAAAAAAACCGCCGAATGTTGGTAATTTCATAAGAACTATATTGTTCCTATAAGGTTCATGAGCAATAATCCCTGTTTATTGTCATAATTAAATAGATAAATTGTAATCGTCTAATGAATGACACGCATATTAGTTTGTTTGAATTCAGAAAGTAAATAAATACTTTGAGTAATTATATAGAGTGATTAAAAAATATTTTCTTAATTAAATTTGGGCTTGGTTTTTAAAAAAGTAATCAATTTAGAAAAAATATTGTCTTAAAAGACAATCGTAAAAATATTGAAACTACTCAAATATGGATTTATATTAAATTTTATTTCACGATAATGTCTTATTGTCTAAATTCAACTGGAATTATACATATATGTGATTTTTCATTTAAAGGTTATTCAGTAGCATTTATATTACAGAAAGTGACTATATAAAATATTTTAATTTCTGGCAGGATCTATGTATCATTTACACTTGCAAAATTAAAAAAATGAGTTTGTTTTGGTTTCATTTGAAAGTAGTATGGACTTTATTTTTTTTATAACTTGGGGTTATTGCAGTAAAATATTTGACACTAGTCCACAGAAACATGAATAATTTTAATCGTTTACTTTCTTTTATTTAGGAGTGAATTTATTTGACCTTGATTGAAATTAGGCATGTTATAGGTCATCTCACACAAACTACCATAGATTTGTGGCGTAGGATATTATAATGCTTTTATAGGGATACAAAAGAATTTTTGTACATACGAGAGAATTGTTTGATGTTTGTTTTTTCTGATTAAAAATGGTTATTAAAATACTGGTACTCAAAGACGTATCCCCTTAACTGATCTATTTTGGCTAAATAGGTACCTACAATTGAGATTTTCAAAAATCAGAATCTAATTGTACCAGACTTTGTACAGACATGTAAGCTTTGGGAAAATATTCAAAATACATATTATATTTTCATTTTTTAAATTTACTTAAAATTACATATTTTTTAGTTACTCTCATATATAATAGTATACTATGCTAATTTCATCAATCTATGTCATTTTGAATTTCTTTTTTTTTTCGGTTGAAAGATGATATGGAAAATTATTGTCAGTGGATGCTGACAAAAAATGTGAAAAGTAATTAGGAGCAGGGACAGGTTCCCACTCGTTTCGATTGCTCAAAAGGCATACCTCTCTCTCCCATTGAGGAGCAGGGAGCAAGAAGCGCAAACATTTATCATTGATTTGAGGAAGTTCTTTCATCCCAGTCGTCCCTTCATCAACACTCGACTAATCAGATGAATGCTAAATGAACCTGGATGAAAACACTCAGAGTTAACAAATCATTACAAGTTGATGTAACACATTTAAAGCAAGGGACTGACAACTCTAAGTCACTTTCTGTTGCTTGCTCACCTATAAAGGTTTGAGAGACTGTTTCAAAACTAATGTCACAAAAGAAGTACTGGATGAAAGCTCCGTAAATGAGGGTCGATAATTTTTAAATCATTGAATTTAGTTTGAAAATAGGTGAATATAATGCCCTGATGAGGAAGCTCTGAGGATGAACTTTTGCTTATGGAACAATATAAAAAACACATGCTAATTGCACATAGTCAATGAAAACTTGAGATTTGCAGTGCCACCAAGTTTTTTGTTACAGCGAAACTAATTGACTGAAAGTGTCCCTCTGCCTACTAACCACATTTATGTGGTATTGGAAAGAAACTTCGACTGAATATGGCATCGAATTTACCATTCTGCATTGGACTTTGGCCTAAGTGTGAGCAGCTGTGCGGATTTTTTGCAAGTCAGCAGTGCTTGCCAAAATAATGCAAGACTTAATTGTAATGTGACAGTAAAGAGATATATCATCGTCATCTTAATACCTTTCCAGTTTTACGATATGCTAAGGTGCATCAATTATGTGATGCCTGAAATTCAGATTGAAAAGCCAAAGCAATCCTGTTCATAAGCTCACACTTGAGATGAAACTACTATTCATGTATACAGTCAAGTATTTACTATCATGCACCAGATGGTTTAAGTTTCATTTGTTTCAGAAAGGTTATGGTGCCGAAGAACTTGGTGCACCATTGCCTGAAGGATTCAGGATTTCACTGACATAAATTAAGTCCTGGGGCCCTTGTCTTGGCAGACAGAGGTTTTAAAAATGTGTCTGTTTGCTGAGCAAGAGGTTGCTCATTGGTTAGGCCACCTTCAATTCTTGCTTCAAAGGAAAGTACAAAAAAGTGAAATTGAGACAATCAAAACAAATTGCTGCTTACATTCACGTGGAACAAGTAGTTATTGGGAGATTACGAGTTTCACTATGTTGATCACATGCATGTGAGACAACCATTTATCCCTGTGTTGATTTAGCAGTAATTGTATCATGTGGTCGTATAAATATGCAAGATCATTTGATAAACGAATTTGTTTGTAAGTTATATGATGTTAAACGACTATTTGTATATAACATTTAATTATTTCTTTCAAATAGGTTTTCTGCTGTCATAGTATCTTCTTCCCTTTCCTTTTCTCTTTTGTATTGTGCTAGTATGAATTTCAATTAATCAGCATATGTATATGTAAAGGTATTCTTTTTTTTTGTTAGATTTTTTTTGTTTTCTTATATCTCCATGTATATGATTGTAAATTTATATATATTCCTTTCCAAAAATTAATATAGCATATAATCATGGATTTTTATGAAGTTTTGTAAATATAATATTTTTTCTCTATTTCAAATTATAAATATGTAAATATTGTTAACAAGCTTTGAAGGATTTTTGATATCTTGGATTAAAAAATTCTTAACCATTTTTTTGCATAGATGTATTAATATCTTGTTTTAAAATGCTTTCGCTAACTCAAAGTTAACAAGTTTAGATTTTTTTTTAATTCATTAATATTATGCAGATTTTTAATTTCATTATTATGAATTTATTTAGCATATGTTATAAGAAAAATAAATAGTATTATTTGTATCATAATTTCAGTGTTTGATCAATTTATATTAGTATAGTTGCAGAAGTTAAAAAAAAAATAATGAATAATTTACATTTACATTTTGAAATTTTATTATAGAAAGGACAATATTGATGGAATTTTAGAATGATGTTTTATTGATTCTTTGACAATAACATTTTATTATGTTTAGGCTCTTAATGGATTTGCCACTGATTCTTTGGAAGTAATTTTGAAAATTATTTTCTGCCCTAAAAGAATAAAAAATGACGTTAAATATCTCTAAAGTTATAATTTTTTTCTTAAAATTCACATTTAGGGCTTTGAGGGATATTGATAAAAATATATATATATATATAGTTGCTATTGTGAAAAAAAATAAAATCTGGAATTAGACAAACACAGATTATTTATATTAAATAATTAAACGGTTTAATCAGACACTATTACACAACTAAAAATCACTCGATCAGTAGTATGAGGTGCAGAATTACCCTCTTCCTTCAAAAGATTTCCATCAAATTGACGTGTTTAAATAGATATATAGCAAGAGAATGTTTAACATTGATTGAAAACAAAATGAATTTATGTTTTATGCCAGAATATTAGTTTTTATTTACATATTTTTTTATTCAAAATTATGTTAGCGCATCCAAACGCTATATCCCGCTCTATGATATACCACACTGCGAATTTCTATCTATTAAAAGATATTAGGAAATACTTGAGAGTTAATATAATTTAAAATTTCTCAGTTAATATTGATCACTATAGCAAGATAAATTTTATATCAATCGATAGAAAATTTTATTTCTATTTTAGGCTATTAAATTTGAGAAGACAATTGCTCTTTTAAATTTAAAATTACTGAATTTAGGTTCTCTAACAATGAAATAATGCTGTTTTAATATCATA
>BGPR01037188.1:0-15226 GCA_013235015.1 Araneus ventricosus
CATCATCCTTTCTGTGAATGTTAAAATTCAACCAATATCCCGAATCAGCAGGAAAATAAATACAGTGGAACCTCGCATAATTGGTTCCAGGATCTTACTCGTAATGCAAAACAAATTTTCCCATACAAATTAATGTAAAATACGATAATGCATTCCATGCAGAAAAAAAATGTCCAAACATTTTTATGTATAACGTTTAAAATTGTAATAATCTCACTTAATCTCCAAATTCTAATATTATATATTTTAAAATCTTAATGTATTCCAAAATCACTTTTCTAAAACTCCAGTTTCGTTCTTTTCCCGCGCTGGAGGTATATCCAATCTCTCATTTTGGCATATTTATTACTAAAAGAATATTTAATCGCTTTCACGTGCCCACAGAAAATCATGACGGCGTCTCTTTGGCACCAGACTTTTTCCCTGAAACGCCTACGTAACTTATTAAAAATGCCCAATATTCCCTTCACTTTGATCACGTGTCCATATGTTATTCCCTTATCCGAGAGAATACAGGGATTTTTCTGTGCACTTTCGCTTGTAACCTAAACAGAAATGGACGTATCCACCACTCTCCTATTGATAATAAAATGAGAGGTAGTTATTTGCTCGGCCTGTTTATTTTCAACGACTACAACCACGAATACGTTATATATATAGCAAGTCCACGGTTTATTATCACAATCCCGCACTTTCTCTAAGCTCCTATTGCAGTTGAGGTTCTCTTCCGGTTACCCAAAGAAAATGCTGACCAAATCCGCCGTTGATTACATTTACAGCATCAAGGGATCAGTATTTAACAGCTATCAATGTACCTCACGCTACGGAAATTTGCCGCTAATGAGTTATCCCACACAAATCGGATACGCACACCAACCAGACTTAAATATATGTAAAAGCTTGGTTCAGATAGTAGTCCAAATGACCAGATATTCACTTTCCCAAGATTGAGAAAGGAACCCAATCAGTACAAAGAAAACATCTTCGCAGCGAAGTATCGTTTCAATGATTAGAGTGAATAATGTGCTTTTCTTTTCGATGAATATCTGTAGTCATTGGTAGCAATAGATCAGTTCAGAAGATAAGACCCCCGTTCCCCTTTAGTCATTTAACTATTTTAGGGGACTGAATATCCACCGATCTTCTGCTTCCCATTCACACTTCTGTTAAATACCTTTTAAGTATCATTTGTGAATATCCACATCGTTTAAAACCGCTTTTTACTTTCTCGTATACGAAGTATACCAAGAGAAAGTATTGTAATCGTCAAAAAATTCGAACTCCAGATTTTGACGAATCTCCACGTTTTAGACCTCCCTGAGTCCGAAAAACACAGTTTTGGAATTATGTCTGTCTGTCTGTCTGTGAACACGATAATTCGAAAACTATTAGAGCTACGGGGATGAAATTTGGTATGTGGTCTTTAAACATAATTTGTAGGTTTCTATCAAATTTCAGACAAAATCCGTCAACGGGAAGTCTGTCTCTCTGTATATCCGAAGTCATGCGAACACTATAACTCAAAAACTCGAATAGCTAGATGGATAAAATTTGGTACAGTTTTATCGTCATGAATGTAGGTCCGTATCAAATTTTGGGCCAAATCCGTCAAAGGGTTGACTGTCTGTCGGTCTGTATAAGCGCATCTCCAACGAGTCCGCTATCTCCACGCGCATGCGTATTGAACGTAATCTTCTGTGCACGATATTTATTGACTCCTGCTTGGCGCTTTTTTCATCCGATTCTCCATGCGCATGCGTACTTGGTAGGAATTTGTGCACGAGGAAGGATTGTCCTTGAGCCAAGAAAGAGTAGAAATCGGTACGCATTTAATCTGAACGCATCTCTTTGAATTTGATTATTTACCTAAATATTTTCTGATAATCATTGGATCCTGGGTTACAATAGGTTCGATTTTTTTTTATCCATTCGGGGGGAGGGGAAACAGCACCTTTTTCGAGAAGTATACGAGAAAGTTTAAGGGAGACCACTCCCGCTGGTTATTATCACAATCAGGGTGCTTGAACAGAAGAAATCTTGTTCAAGATTTAAATATCCTAATGCATCTAGACTGCGTTAACGTGGGAAAGTTTACTATATTTTTGAAGCTTACATACATCTTAAAAGTAGTTCGTCTCTTTTGGTGGGTTTTCTGTCAGACGACGAGGAAACCCATTCGGATTTTCAGTCAGATTTCATGATGAAGATTGTGGTGTTTATTATATTAGTTTTTTTTTTTTTTTAAATTTTTAAGAATTCGTCTTCTACTGAGGAATAGAACTAATAAGGTATGTTTTATTTAATTTATCATTATAGAGTTCAATAATATATGACAGTAAATATTTAATAGAATTACATAAGTTCATTCAGCTTCAGAAAAGAAATAATAGCGAACAAATTTCCTAATACTTTTATTAATACAAATTTAATACGACATTCACAGTTTTATTAAATAAATTTAAACTTAGGAACCTCTCTGCTTCCATTTAAATTCAGTGCTACATTTTCAATTTTTTTTAACAAAAGATTTCTTTAAATTCAGTAAATTTCTTTATTATTTAGATCAAATATTTTAATCTGTGTTCCATTCCCATTTTTTCTATCTTGGCATTGATTGCAATAGAAGATTACTGAATTATTAGAAAATTATTTTAGATAACATTGATACCTTCAAAATAAATGAAGAATTTTCCAGAAAGAAATCGCAGAAAAAATGCATTTAGAATGTTATTTTATTTATAATTAGTTTATAAGCAATCATAATAGTTTCCCTTTGATTTGTTTAGTTTAGTTATACTCACATCCCTTTCTGAAGCAAAACGAGATCTCTTTTAGGACGGTAATTTTGAATACTCCCAGCTCTCTTGTATTTATAAGTACTGACCTGTTCGGGCAATGCCTGTATCATTTTATTGTATCTAATAAATCCCGTCCTCCACATTTTGGTGGAGCGGCTCTCTCCCCGCTGGTCCTCTCCTGGCCGCATATTTACAAACCCTACCCTGATAGAACCGAGGCAGGAAATCGGACAATATGATTGGCTCGCTTCGCCCAGAGCCGATGACGTCGTTCTTTGCTCTCGTACGGAAATTATAACAAAACAAACCATTGAATGTGGACTTTGAAATAGTTTAGGTTCCCGTTGCTTGGACTTGGCGAATTTTGTTCTACGACACGCACCTACGTAACAATTTTATTTAGTCTAGCGTTTATCCTTTTCGTTTTATTATTATTGGCCTTAATAATAATAATTAATAATTTTACCATTATTTGGCATTAATTATAGTTAGATTAGTTGACTTTGAAACATCAAATGAACTATTTTCACTGGAATGACGTCAAAGAAACCCAACAACATTAACCTGTTAGTTAATACCCTTCAAACGAAGTTGTTATCATTGGACTTTTCATTAGCATAATTTCTTACAGTGTGGGATGTTTTATTTTTTATGATATTTTAAAAAATAATATTTTTAAAAATATTACAACCCACGGAAGAATGTTTTCTGTGCTCAACTGTGGGAAAACGGAGAAGAAAAGTAGGACGACTCTTGTTTTGTTATGATTGCCGTACGCTACGTGCGAGAGCTGAAAACGACGTCACTGCCCCTCGTAGCCAATGGTATTGGCCGATTTCCTGCCTGAGTTCTATCAGGGTAGGGTTTGTAAATATGCAGCCGGGCCAAAGTGGGTGTTTTTGTACCACACCAGTGGGAGGACGCTTGACCTCCTACGTATGATTTAACGTGCAACAGGCTCAATACAAGACGGATATTCAGTGGAATCGGGTTTCGAACCTGGCACCCACCAGCTCCGTGGTTGACATCTTACCACTAGGCCACCGTGACCACATTTTCCCCTTGAAGGATTGTGTTTGAGCTTTGTATAATTTAAAATTTTATTATTTTGCATCACTTCCAATAAACAGAGTGTTTATTAGAATTACTGAATAATTTTAATTTTTCCAAGTATACTAGAATACCATGTTAATTATCAATGAAAATGGTCAAATGCTTTAAGTTTATCCTGTATTAATTTATTACGATTAGTTCAATCAAAGTAATCTAGATCCAACTTTTTCGAATTCTGGAATAATCTGAACAAATTTCAGAATGAGTTGAATTTGGTATGAACCTTCTACTTCGCTGAAAATACTTTGTAGAATAACTTTTGACCTCCCTCTTCTTTTTCCGTTTTTTCAAATGCATTCTTATGATTTAACACCTCCAGAATTTCTAGCCATTAAAACAGGGAGCGATAGAAGGATTTATAATAGACCCTTGTCCTTCAATATAAGAACCACGAAGAAGCGAAAAGGTGCATCGATTATACTAGTATAGATTTAAATGCTACATTTCTTGTTTCTGTCATTCTTGCTTTATCATATTTCTGTCTGTATTTAGAATCAAATTAACTATCATTTTGGGATTTATAACTGGCCAAATGTTGCGTAGAATACAATAGTTATTTATTTGATACTTAAAGTGACTTTGGAAGAAAAAAACGAATTACTTTTACTTTTGTTTAATGAATCCTTAAGTTATTTCGATGGTATTTCATGTATATATTTATGAACACGAATTTCAGATATAAATTTAAAATTACTGAATATAAAGCATATTAGTTACTGGCAAAGATTAATTAAACTAATTAATCGGGTAATTAAAATCAAATAATAGAGTAATTATAAAGCAATTGTTACCAACAAAAATATGGTTACTGTGATTATAAATTTGCGAAATTATCTTATTCTAAATCATCATAAATGACAACTTGAAATTTTCACAAAAACATATGCGTTATTCTTTCAGAGGTCCCCAAGAATTTCAGCACCTCCCAACAAGCCAAATACGCCCCTGATTGTTAAGGAGCGTGTGAATAATCATCTTTTCTTCTGACGCGGAATGAACCAACCTGGAATGCGAATTCGATTCGCAGAAGAGAAGAGAAAAAAAAAAAAAAAAAAAATCGAAACCCAATGCAACTCCGTAAACTCCTCGGTGGACAGCTCTTGACTGTGCTCTTCCAAAAGATCGTCGATATCATTGTTATCCAATCCCACGATCTTAGCCAAAGACACAATCTCGTTGATTACAGGCTCCACAGGTGTTGCCTCAAACCCCTCGAAGTCGCATTCGACAACGGTCTCGGGTCTAAGTGAGCTAACTCCTTCCCATATATTTTCGATCATCTCGAGACAGGCAACGATGTGGAAGTGATATTTCCGAAACTCTCTGAGAGCAAGATTGGTACTTAAATAATCCCATGATGGTTCATTGGTTGCTTCAATAATATGTCTGAACCAGGGTTGCCAGATCAAAATTGCAAAATAAGGCCAAACCTTCTTAAAAATAAGGCCAAACTCTCTTAAATATAAGGCCAAACCTTCTTTAAAAATAAGGCCAAACCTTCTTAAAAATAAAGCCAAACCCTCTTAAATATAAGACCAAACCTTCTTAAAAAATAAGGCTAAAAGAGGCCAAACCTTCTTAAAAATAAGGCCAAATTTACAAATTGATTGGGAACCTCATTTACTATTAGAAAAAAAAGCAGTCCTTCATGAAACGAATCATACTTGATAGCATATGTTCAATGCTCTGTCATTAAACTAAAATTTAAGTGAAAGAAATTTAAAACATCCTTGTTCTCTTCAGGAGCGATTTTGTTTGACAGATCATTATACATCATTTGAAATCTGTAATATCAAAAATTTATTAAAAAACAATAGAATAAATAATTAAAAATTGTTCTAAAAGTCATTAACGAAAATAAAGCCAAAAATGAATTTAAGGCCAAATGAAAATTCCTAAGGCCAAGGGCTTTGAAAAAAGGTCAAATTTCCATAATTTGGCCTTCAAAAGGCCAATATGGTAACCCTGGTCTGAACACAAGTTAGGAAAAATGTGTGATCACAAGCGACACTAAGATGCTAGTGGAACGAGTGCTAAACACGGACTGATGTAGCAGACGCACAATCCGGGACTTTCCATCTCCTTATCACTCGTTATGCGAAACGTCGCTCGTTAAGCGAGATTCCACTGTATATCATCTCATTTCGGACACTCATAAATATGCCGCGGCGCTTTTCAATAAGTGCTATTGTAAATTGTGTTTGTTCCCTTTTCGCTCCTACCTTATGGACGCGAGAAGACCGCAATTGTATATTTTTAAGACTTTGTTTAACCATCGGGAGTGGTCTCCCCTAAACTTTCTCGAAAAAGGTGCTGTTTCCCCTCCCCGGCGTGGATAAAAAAATTCGAACCTATTGTAACTGGCAGGATCCAATGACTATCAGAAAATATTTAGGTAAAGAATCAAAAAGATAGTCGTTCCGATTTCTACTCTTGCTGGCTCAAGGACAAAGTCACAAGCCTTCCACGTGTACAGATTGTCAGCATGCAGCTGGAGAATCGGATGAGGAAAAAAAGCACCAAGCATTAGTCAATAAATATCGTTACGAAGATTGCGTCAGTACGCATGCGCATGGAGAATCGGATGAGGAAAAAAGCACCAAGCATTAGTCAATAAATATCGTTCACAGAAGATTGCGTCCAGTACGCATGCGCGTGGAGAATCGGATGAGGAAAAAAAGCACCAAGCATTAGTCAATAAATATCGTTCACAGAAGATTGCGTCCAGTACGCATGCGCGTGGAGAAAGCGGATTCGTTGGAGATGCGATTATACAAACAGCCAGACAGTCAACCTTTTGACGGATTTGGCCCAAAATTTTATACGGACCTACATTCATGACGATAAAACTGTGTATGAAATTTTATCCATCTAGCTAATCAAGTTTTTGAGTTATAGCGTTCGCATGACTTCGGACATACAGACAGACAGACTTGTCGTTGACGGAGTTTGTCCAAAAACTGATAGAAACCTACAAATTAGGTTTAAGGACCACATACAAATTTCATCCCCGTAGCTCTAATAGTTTTCGAGTTATCGTGTTCACAGACACACATGATTCCAAAATTGTGTTTTTCGGACTCGGGGAGGTCTAAAACGTGGAGATTCGTCAAAATCTGGAGTCCGAATTTTTTGACGATTACAATACTTTCTCTTTGTACACTTCGTATGCGAGAAAGTAAAAAGATGCAGCGGCAAGACGGTCTCTGTTTTATATACAAACTTCTCCATTTCAAAGAATTTAGTACTCATTTCATAGTAAAACCAACCAATATTTTCAATAAATTCGAGATTCAATTCATTACAAAAAGGTAATTTATGTACATAACAGAAATATACAATTTTGGTTTAAAAAATCCTTGACACAGAACAATGAAGAAGAGCATTAAATAATACCTTCTGTGGAATTTTTTTAAATACACATTCGGTGGCGAATCCAGGGGGACTATGGGGCTGCAGACCCCCTCAGAGCTAGATCAGAATTTATTATTTTATTTAAAATTATTATTAATTTCATTTAAATTACTGTCGGACCTCTATTTAACGAAGCCGCTAAATCCCGAAAAAAAGTTCGTTATATGGAAAATTCGTTAAATAGAGATTCACCTTTTAAAATACTTTAAACTACACAAAACAGATTTTAAATTCACAAACACTAAATATTATTATTAAAAAAAGTAATTAATCACTCCTTTATTTTGTAAATTAATATCTATTTGTTTTCCATCAAAAAGAAAACTGCAAGGTTACCAGAATAAAACAAAACATTTTCCGGAAAAACACAGTATTTTCAATTTAAAAAAAATATATATAGTAAAATTAATGAATTTTAATGGCATTATCGCATTTATTTCAACAAGTAATTTTAAGCATATATTACCACATGCGTCCTTAAATTTAATTACTGATAAAGTTCGAGGACACGGGACAGCTCCATTGAGGGTGAAAGGGGATATTGAAAGTTTTTCTAATGAAGTGGACAACGGGGTAAAGTTTGCGCCTGCTGGATGAAATGAAAAGAACGACTGCGATTTTACTGCTCTCAATGAGTTAGCTGACTGGTAAACCCAGTTCAAGGTCATTGATCACCACAAAATGTGTTAAAAGAAAGAATAAGTTTGAAATGTTCAGAAATATTTTGAGAAATAGGGAGAAAAAAAAAATATTGGATCACAAGAAAAAGTTCGTTAAATAGAGAATGCACTTCGCTATTTGGAGGCTATTTTACGAAGAAAATCGCAAAATGTTCTTGGTTCCAAGGAAAAGTTCGCAAAATAGAGGTCCGACTGTATTTAATTTAGGAAATAAATATTAACTTGTGAAAATATTTTCACTAGGCAAATTGCTCAAATAACTGCTATTCCTTGGAGGTAGCTGGTCTGTCAACCCAAATACTCCAATAAAAATTCGAACCTCATCGTCAACTATAACTCTTTTAAAACTTAAAGGAATATAAATCAGAACTTAAATACTAGGGAAGGGGAAGGCACAACCCACTAGTACAGGGGTGTCGAACTCGCGGGCTGCATGTGGCCAACAAAATCGTCTTGTGTGTATACGTGAATACAGTCCAATAAGCAGGATTACAAAAATAAAGCTTTTTATTTTACAGGTATTCTAAGCAAAGAAATGAAACACAAGTATTAAAACAGCACTTGTAAAAATTCACAACAGAGATTACCATTAAATCTCAACACAGCACTCAAAGGTTTCCCATTAGCTCACCAGCTTGCTTGTAGATCAAGATCCAACTGACTCTTCTTGGCTTGAGAGCTTGCCTTTTATACTTTTCAACAGGAAGTGACTTCATTACGTAGGAAGTGACGTAATCTCTAGAAAGTTCATGAAACCAGTAGAAATATGTTGAAAGTTCGAGGTCCTTCTAGAGAATTCCTTTTGTCGCCAAAATGGTCGCCAAATTTGTCGCCAAGATTAGCATCTCAGGGAAACGATTTTATAGCTTTGTAACAGTATCCTTGAGGCCCGGCAAACATAACACTACGTTACAAAATTTTTAACAAGAATTTCTTTAAAATTCTAATTATACATAATTATTAATAAAGAGCCACACCATTCGCCAATGACCGAGAACTAGTCGTATTGCACCTAATGTTGCATAGACTTGAAAGCAAAATTCAGTTGTGAGGCTCGAATTTTAGAAATATTTGACAGCCTGGTTTGAAAACACTCACAACTGGCACGTGAAATTATTTCAATGTTTGAAAATACTTGTCCGAGCAATTATTTTCATCTATCACAGGAAATAAGTCTCCTATCAGATCCAGAATGACTGGCATTCACCATAGACCAGTTTAGAAATTAATCTCTGCAAAGAAGATATCCTTCGAAGTAGGGAAGTTCGTAGAAGAGAAGAGATGCCAGGAAGAAAGATGGACTTTAAAATTGCTATTTTCTTTTTTATGCTGAGTTTCAGAAAGAAACCTACCGTTAAAAAAAAAAGAGGGGGTGGGAGGTTAAATTATTGAAATAATAATAATAACAAAATTAGACATGTCTAATTCGGCCCGCGATAGCCTTCGAGTTTGACATCTCTGCTCTAGTATTGCATATAAAACCAGCGGGAGTGGCCTCCCCTAAACTTTCTCGTATACTTTTCAAACATTTGTCATTTCCCTTCCCCCTGCGTTGATAAAAAGTTCGAACCAACTGTAACCCAGAATGCAATGACAATCAGAAGGTTTTTCATTGTAGATTATAGTGATAGTAAAATATTGAGGTGAAGAATCATATTAAAAAAGATGCGTATGTATTAAAACTTCGCAATATTTTTTTTTTTTTTTTTTTTTTATGAAACTCTAGCAATGCGAGTTCCGCGTGCGGAGAAGAAAACAGAAGAATAGTTTGCCCTTGCGCAGATATTGCCTCCAGTACGCAAGTAAAACGAGACGCCCAAAATGTTTGCTTCCTTACAATATCACGCCACCAGAATTGGTTTTTGGCAAACTGCCAAGTTTTCGGAGTGTCCCTTCTTTGCACAGGCATTTCTACCACTACGCATGCGTATGGAGTTAAACAAGTATGCGATTATACAGACCGACAGACAGTCAGCCCGTTGACGGATTTGGCCCAAAATTTTATTCATGACGATAAAACTGTGTACCAAATTTTATCCATCTAGCTGAGTTATAGTGTTCACATGACTTCGGACATACAGACAGACAGACTGCCCGTTGACGGATTTTGTCCAAAATTTGATAGAAACCTACAAATTATGTTTAAAGACCACATACCAAATTTTATCCCTGTAGCTCTAATAGTTTTCGAGTTACCGTGTCCACAGACACACATAATTCCAAAATTGTGTTTTTCGGACTCAGGGATGTCTAAAACGTGGAGATTCGTCAAAATCTCGAGTTCAAATTTTTTGACGATTACAATACTTTCTCTTCGTATACGAGAAAGTAAAAATGCAGAGATTTCGCAAGATGAAACTACAATAACTAACACGTAACTTTTCAAACTTGTCTAGCAAGTATATTTTGTAAGACACAGACTGTGCAAGTTTTGTAATGAGTCTTACAAGTCACATAACTCATCGACGATTCCAGGCAGTGGCGAATCCGGGGGCTGTCGGGCTACAGCCCCCCGACCCAAGCCAGAATTCTTGATTTTATTTAAAATAATTACAACTGTTTTTTCTTAATTTCCATCTTTTAAAAAATAATAAAAACGTTTCAACATTGCTTTCTGGTTATACAGGCTCGAAAAGTTTCCTACTTTTGTAGTCATTCCCCTTGTATTTGTAGTTTTGACGCGGTCGTAGACATTTTTTGGCTAGTTATTTCATCGTAATTTTTATTAAATTATCGAAAGTATTGTATTGTTCTTTATGATTCTTATTGTCAGGTGAGTAAAGTCTATAAAGTTAAACAGTTTAGCCTTGAGGTTTGACATTCGTCACGACGATATTCAAAATTTTTATGCCTCAGCCCCCCCCCCCCCTCCCCAGACCCGAATCCTAGATTTGCCACTGATTCTAGGGCAAAATGTTTTACAACAGAGAAAGATGATTATTTCTTTCTCAAAGAAACCTAAAGCTAATTTCGTCACACAACTTCATAAGGCCGATGAAGCAGTTATCATCGATATGAGCTACCGAATGACAAAAACGGAAACAAAAACATGACGAGAAAATTGGTACCCCATCTATAGCAAATTTCTTCCGCCTTACCTCTTCCAATGTCCCCCTTTTTAGCTTCCCAACAACTCCATAGACCTGCCTGTTGCGCCTTCCTCATCATCCGCGGTCACCATAGCAACGAGCTCAAACGGTAAGCTGGGGGGGGGGGGACGAATTCAGATACGCATAGACAGGGCGAGCCAGAAAATAAACCCCGCACTGCAATTACTCATTTTCCGCGGCGAACGAAATTGAGTTCCAGTGCCAAGTGGACGAAGCAAGTCCATCCATTATTGAAGGGTTCTTCGTCGAAAGGGGCACTACGCTGCTTTCTTTTTCTGCTGCATATTCGAGTGGCGAAAAGTCGAGGGGGCGCAGTCGCCCTCTACTTTTTTAGGGAAAAATTAAAATTTTATTTTATTTAGCTGCTTAAAACTAGGAATTATGAAAAAGCAAAAGTGTTCGGGAAAAAAAACTAATTTCTTAACTAAATTTTTAAATTTTACTGTCTACCCCCATACTCCCGGGCTTTTCCGATGCCTATACTTTTTTTTGCCCCCTCACTTTTTCCCCTCAATCGCCGCCACTGGCATATACTATAGACAGGGCCGGATTAAGCTCTGTAGCGTCCCTAAATAGGGATGGACTTGGTCCAAAATTTGAAACAGACGCACAATTCTAGTAAAAACATACGCCAAATTTCATCAAAATCTCGCGGCCGAATTTTTTGGAGATTACAATATTGTTACGGACATGTAATGTCGCCTTCCCACAATGTTAGTCTTATGGTTGGAAAGAGACTTTTACAGAGGTTCTTACTACCTATCGGGGAATGGAAGCCAATGGTCTCCGACCTTGGCGACAAAATGAAGATCCTCAATAAATATTAAAAAAAGAGAGATAAAAGATCAAAACAAAATCTGAAATGCGTGAGGCGCAGGTAAAAAAGCTGTAAGTAAATATTGCTTTCAGCGCCTCACGCTTAATTTCTTCTTTAATGCATTGGTAAAAGTGTTTTTAAAGCTTTTTTTTATACTTATTATTTTCTAGTTTTCAGTCTTTAATTCATGTCATAATTCAGTATTATAAATAGTTTGGAATCTCAGAATCAATTTTTCGTGAACTAATTCCAACAATTATTTTATTGAAAAGAGGTATAAAATTATTGAAATATTGCATTGTCATCGAGACCCAATGAATATACAAAATTTCAGATATACAATACATTAGGCAATGAGTGAAAAATCCATCACAAAATTCTCACCTCACAAACAAACATAAAATATTTCGAACTTAAATCCATTTTTCTTCAACTAATTCCAGCAATAATTTCTTTAAAAAGACCTACAAAAGGATACACTTATTTTTATGGAAACATTTAAATTACTGTTTAAAGTATTTTATTTCTCAAAAATACTACAGATGGCGCCACTGAAACCTACCGAGTAAAAACTAATTTTGCGAATTTTTTTTTAAAAAAAGTGATAATTGAGAGCTCTAAAATTATTAAAATATTGCATTGTCACCAAGACCCAATAAATATACAAAATTTCAGAACTCTAGTGAATTAAGCAGTGAGTGAAAAGTCCACCACAAAATTCCAACATTACACGCAAACATGTCGAACTTAGTAAAAGCGTTTAAAAATACTAGAATTTCTTCGGTATCTCTATTAGGAGCGGAGATATACAGAATGTACTAGATGATTCTATGTGACGCCACATCTTGTCGGAAAAGGTATAGAAACCCGCAGGTGCTGAGATGAGACAATTGTCTTTCAACGTCTTCGGAGTGCGAAGAATCTCTCTTTGGAGTCTTGGGGGTCTATTGTGGTACCCCCGGTTGGGGGGGGGGGGGGGGTTTTTTGTGCGGAACCCAACCCAACTCAGAACCCAACCGGGGGTACGAGAATAGACCCCTTGTTCGCCTTGCGAGTTGGTCAGCTATTCGACGCCGAGCGCTTTTGTTCGTGCTATTGCTGTTTATATTAGTGTAGAGCTGCCTGTTTGTGTTACCAATTTGTGCAAGTGCTGTTTTTCCCATGTTTCCGTTCCATCTTCACTAGTGACAACAGACTTTCTCTATACATATTGACTGATAGTGAAGTTCTTAGTTGTAAAGTTTTATTTATTATTATTATTTTTTCCTTCGAGTCTGATTTTGCCGCCCGGGACAGAGCGGCCTCTCCACCCTCTTTAGCTACGTCACTTCCGCGATTAAGCTGTTCTCGTGTGGCAACCAGTAACTATCTATCCACAGCTCGATGTTTTTAACTTCTCGCATACGAAGTACACAAAGAGAAAGTATTGTGATCGTCAAAAAATTCGAACTCGAGATTTTGATGAATTTCTACGTTTTAGACCTCCCTGTGTCCGAAAAACACAATTTTGGAATTATGTGCATCTCTATGTGTGTGAACATGATAACTCGAAAACTATTAGAGCCACGGGGATGAAATTTGGTATGTGGTCTTTAAACATCATTTGTGGGTTTTTATCAAATTTTGGACAAAATCCGTCAAAGGGAAGTCTGTCTGTCCGTGTCCATGTGAACACTATAACTCGAAAACTTCAATAGCTTTGGATCAAATTTGGAACACAGTTTTATCATCAGGAATGTAGGAATGTATCGAATTTTGGATTAAATCCGTCAACGCGTTGACTGTCTGTTGGTCTGTATAATTGCATGCTTGTTAACACGATGAGTTCTAAATCCTATGGCTTAGGTAAATAAAAATTGGTACGAGGTCCGCTAAGATTAGTTGTAGATCCGTGCCCAATTTTTGTTACAACCGGTTGAAAAAAAAGTTGTTCAAATCGTCTATTCTCATCACACAAGGCCGTTATTGCATAATGGCGCCTTTAACTTCCAATTCAGCCCCCGCCCTTCGCCTTTGAAGCTCGTTGAGGGAAATCCGTGGCGTTCTGGGAGTACAGAAAATTCGCAATTTTTATCCGCGCGAGGGTGCGGGGAAATGATACCTTTGCTAAGGAGTATACGAGAAAGTTTAGGGGAAAACAAGCCCGCTGGTTTTTGATTTACATGAACCATGAAGTTTGACATTCGTCACCACGATAAAAAAATTTTTATGACCTCACCCCTCCCCCTCCCCCTCCCCGACCCGAAAGAAATGAATCTAAACCACTTAGTATACCGACATTTTCAGAGCCTTCTCTCAATACACTGCAACAAGGGCCAGTTTATCAAACAGGCCAGTGGCGAATCCAGGATTCGGGTCGGGGGGTGGGGTGAGGTCATAAAATTTTTTTATCGTAGTGACGAATGTCAAACTTCATGGTTCATGTAAATCAAAACACTCTTTAACTTTACGGACTATCCTCATCTGACAATAAGAATTATAAAGAAAACTACAATACTTTCGATAATTGAATAAAAAATACAATGAAATAACAAGCCAAAAAATGTTTTCGACCGCGTCAACGCTACAAGTGGAATGACTAGAAAAGCAGGAAAATGTTCGAGCCTGTGAAGCCAGAAAGCAATGTTGTCACGATTTTATTATTTTTTAAAATAAAAATTAAGAACAAACAGTTGTAGTGATTTCAAATAAAATCAAGAATTTTGGTTTAGCTCGGGAATTCGAATTTGAGTCCAAAGAACAAGTGTGACATTTGCGAGTCTAAGTTAAAGTAGAAGTGCTCTTATCAAAGGATTGAAGTAGAAGTAATTCGTTCGTAATTAAAAATTAACTGGCGTTAAAAAGGATTTATTTTAAAGATGGGAAATTTCTAAGTCATTATACATACATGTATCAGAAAGAACGATTTCAAACCAGCGGGAGTGTTCTCCCCTAAACTTTCTCGTATACTTCCCCCAAAAAGGTGCCGTTTCCCCTTTCCCCGCGCGGCTAAAAAAATTCGAACCTACTGTTTCCCAGAATTCAATGACTATCAGAAGGTTTTTCATTATAGAGATTGAAAAATATCTAGGCAAAGAATGAAATTCAAAGAGATGCGTAACGATTTTCCTCTCTTACCGGCTCAAGGACAAACTGACGTAATTCGCTACTCCGTAATGAAATTCCTCTCCGTTCTTCCAGTACGCATGCGCGTGGAGATAACGGATTCTCTTCAAAAGTAAAATTATACGGACCTACATCTTCATGACGATAAAACCTGTGTAGCAATACGGTGTAACTGAACGAAGCTATTTG
>BGPR01037189.1:0-15225 GCA_013235015.1 Araneus ventricosus
AAATAATAAAATAATGATTTTCGATGAGCCTGAATTTTAGCATTTAGTCAAATAAAGCTAATTTTAGTATCAATTGTGAATCAGAAATATTTTATTTAATTAACGAAGGGAAGAATAAATACTATCGAGATAAACACATTTGTTTCCATTTTTTTATGAAAATTATAACAAAACTCATCAACCACTAAAAACTGTTTTAGTTTAATAAAACCTTTTTCTTTCCCAGATATCTTCGATAAGGCTGAGGATGGACTGAACGACCTCATCGGCGCAAATTGAAGCTGTTGTGTCCGGAGGATGATAGCACTGTAGTCATGGATCAGAAATAAATATTTATTTCTGTTGCAGTTCAGTGTCGTGTTTTTTTTCTTTCTCATTTCTGTTTTGAAACTTGCTGTTCTAAGAGTAGCTGACACATGGGAATATATATACTAAATGAAGTATTTTAATGAAAGTGAGATATTCATAACCAGCGAAGATTTAGCGTTCTAACCATGGCTGACGTTATTCAAGAAGAAATTTAAATTACTACCGCAGAATACAAAACAAAAATAAATCATTCTTAGCCTTTTGAGATTCTAGTCTTTTCATATTTAGCATCCGGCGGCTCATTCTATAAGGTATTGGAAAAACGGCGATCATTTCTTTTGAATAAATTGTATGATGTGATGAACTGTTATTTTCAATTAATATTCCATAGATAAATATTACTATTAGCTCCCATCGATAACAGTATTCGCAAACCAGATACTATTATTCAAATTTCTTCCGAAATCTTCATATCCAACATCCATATATTTAAATGCAAGAATATGAAAGTACCGTTAAAAACTTGTAACTTTCAAAATTTCCTCATGTTTAGATATATTATTCACGTTTAACCAGTGATATTTTCAGATTAAAAAGATACCTATGTATTTGGTAAAAAATGTACAATGCAAGGCAAAAAATTAGGAAAGGCAATTTTCGCTTATTAAAATTGGAAACAAAAGCACGTAGATAAACAAAATAATTAACTTCTATCTAACTTCTGTTACTGTGAGGAAAAATTATCACATTCTAAGTTTTAATTTAAATATCTTCTGATAGTTTACATGTGAACCTTTGCGATGAATTAATGAGCTTAAATGGTCTTTAACCGATTAAACAAGTATAATATAGGCTTGAAACTGTCTATAAATAGCTTTATGTGTGAAACGCCATGTATGACGCATATATAGTTTAAAATCCTCTGCATGGCAAACCGCTGGATCTAGAGATACCAAAGTTGGTTACTTCCGGGTAATAGATGCTCAATAAAAAAGGGTTTTCCAAATTTTGCATTAGATTATTAACTAAAAACTGATCGATATGTTAACGTTTCTCCTCAATAATTTCAAAGCATATTATTGCATATAAATCATTTTAAACCGCTCTAAAGTTAATAAAAATTAGCTTTTCAGTCAAACCAATTTTATTCCTTACAATTTTTCCTTCAATTTTATAAAAATTTTTAAAAATATTTTGAGCATATTTTACAGCAATACTTGCCAATGTTTTTGTTACTGCATAGTATTAAATACGACGATATTAAATACATCTTTCGTGTGCACGTTATCTGTGATATATAATGAAGAGTAAATTTCTAAAAATTATATAAAGACAGACGTTTCAAACTTAAAATATTATCATGCTGCGATGTATCGAACTCGAGTTTCGAATCTTCTTATTATTTTTTTACGTAGGTTAAATCCAAATATAACCATTTGGACATATGACAGTGGTCCACATGTATCATACTGCTTGCCACTGAAATAAAGAGTGCGTACCGACGACCTCCGACTTTCACTGGATTTAAATCCGATATTCTTGAAGGTCAATCCAACGTATTAATTTAGAGGCTTTATTCACATTTTTGGACTATTTGTTTCGCTGTAGGAAGCAATCATTTGATTAGAAGAATTCAATTTCACAACAGTTACATTTCTGAAAAAAACCTGAGCAATAATTAATTAGATTGCATTCAACATTGATTGCTAATGTTATTTAAAAATAACAATACGCTATCTCATCGGAATATTAATTAAATATTTGCGGAAAAGTGCTAATTGACGAACAACATTCTATACAAAGTCAAATTCATAATCAGAGAAGTTTTAATATGCCTAAGATAATCGTTTTCGACGAGAAAGAATTTAAATTATTACTACAAAATAACAGACAAAATACAATTTATTCAGGGAACTTTCTGAATTTTCGGTTATGAAAATCTGTCTTATAAAAGTTACTAAAATATCCAAACAAACTTAAAACTACAGAAAACTACAAATGTATATTTTTATCTAGCCACCTTTGAACATCAGCTGGTTCGCCTTCATTATAGGTCTAAAAAAATAGGTCGATATTTTCTACAAAGCAATTTTAGCCTTCAAATTAGGAGAGACATTTGAGTCGTTTAGAAGCAAGAAAAACAAAATTAAGAAAATTAATGATTTTCATGCATTATTTTTAAAAATTTTTCCTTCATTAATTTGATCAACAAAAGTATATAAAGTCATCTAATGAAGCAACGAGTAAATCCTTTAATAACTAAAAAGAATATTAATGATTCCGTTAAAATTTAAAGAAAGGCATAAAAATATCAAAAATTGGACTTAACCGTATTGGCTTCTGAGCGACTCATTTAAATCGTACTATTTTAGAAGCCTTACACGTTCAGTTCTTGTTCTTGCTGACATCTGACCTAAAATTTGAGCTTTAATCTGACATGGGAAATGAGTAAACTTCACTTAATCCAATAACTTGCTTGCTGAATCGAAACATGCTCATAAAAAATATAAGAATTAAGTACTGTCCTGCCGCCAAGAAAAAACCTGAGCAGGGTTGCCTTAAATAGACGAGTCTAAGAAAGGAGGGATATGGATATAAAATCAACCACAACATTTGGCAACCTAAGAGCTCTTACGTTAGGCGAGGAATTCGTTTTCGGACGAAGTACAAAGGGAAATGAGACTTCCGCCGGTTCTATCTACGCCAAATGAAATAAAATCCTTTCCTTCACCCCCAAAATGCAGTGGAATATCCCGTTTCCATAACGACCGCCACTGGCATGTCTGGTGTATAGGGCTTTTCTCGTGGCGGTAAGACAGTAGAATAATTCAGTATCGAAGTTTTATGTGTACTACCGAATATATTTAATAATTTTCGTACTTCTCTAGAGGACTTTTGTTTACCGATTCAATACAAAAATTCAGTGCCCAACAGAAAATGCATGTTTGTAAAAATTAGCTCTAAGTCAAATGGTCTGGCTTGTAGAGGAGCAACAGACACACATTTGGTTTCATTATTAGTGGAGATTAGCGTCGTCTTCCCTGAATGAAATTAGTGTCCAATAGTTATCTAGGGAATTAAAATCGATGGGTATTTAAAGAATGTTGCAGAATTTCTGCAATTTTGTGGCACACTTTTGTCCGATGTAATTGTTGAGTTCCTAAATCATTCAGGTTTCCTTCTGAAGATAACTACAGTCTGAAAGATTGCTAATGTTATTAAAAAATAAAAGTACGCTATTTCAAGCCTGTTGTGTCTTTTATCCTTTCTAGTTTTACAGTTATGGCCGATTCTACAAAGCATGAAAAAACATTAATTTCATATAACTTTCCATTAGAGAATATCATGCTGGTGTTTTCGTGTTCAAGAGATATACATGTATTCGTGCAAAGAAATACACGATTCATCAATGGAATATATACAAAATTTTCATCTGATATTTAACCAGAGACATTTTGCTGGTAGATTTCACTAAATGTATATTTCTTTTCGAATAAATGTTTAATTCTATAAAGTAACTTTATATAAAACGTGAATGCGAGGTTTGATTTTTTTTTGTTGATTGGCGCAAAATCCAGTTATGGCTACATTGAGCAAAAAATCTGGTAATTAGAAAGACTACAATTAAAATTTTAAATCATTTTTCGCTTATTCATGGAAGCACAAAATATGTTTAAAAACAATGGTTAAAAGGTATCAGCTCATAAATGGAAACACAAGATAAAGCGCCAATAACGAGTTAGAAAATAGAACGTAAATCGAGAAATCAGATTTGTGACAATTCTTGATACTTGCGAATAAATATATTCAAACAACTGTTTCATTTCAGAAAGTGTACATAAAGTTTTAACATTTCGGAAACTTTTCCGTATGAAAGCGAAACTATATAATAAGACATCTTGGCGGAAAGTCCATGAAGGTTCGTTTTCAACCTTTAGGCATGTGTTTACGCATTTGCTGGAGTGTTTTGGATTTATTATGCCACTAACCGCCTTTAGAGACTAGCTTGATCCCCGGGAATATTGGTTGTATTTAACTTTAGCTAAATCTCTGATTCTTAATTTTATAATCATGGCTCCTTTAGCAAAGTATTTTTATACTTTATGTCGACACAGAAATTTATACAGCGCGACTTTTTAAGTCTTACATCATTTCTGTTTAATATGTATATGAACGTTTCTAATGGAGTTGACTCCTTTAGGAACATGAAAAAACATTGATATCCACGTCCTCTAATAGCAGATTGTGTTACCCGTTACTGTAACCTCACTTTCTTAATCCTCATGCAAAATACATAGTTTATTCCAGCAATGAAATGGCGCGGTGTAATCTTTCATGTATATAATATAGCATCATGTTAACTGGATTGAAAGATGCTGTAATCATTCAGCATATAGGATATATCCTCATTTACTGAGATTTGTTTATAGATAGAGAAAAACTTTAAAGGAATTAAATAATTTATATTTTGATTTATGACGAAAATATAAAAAGATTTTTCGTTCTTGAGCCTTTAAAATTGGAAGAAAACATGCGATTGAATATTTGAAGAAACAATGAAAATTTTTCGAATTTCTTTGCAAATGAAAATTATTGTGCCAAATTATGTACAGAAATATTTTTAAAATTGTCAAAATTATGGGAAAAGTTATACGTCAACTAAATATTATCAAAAAGACAACTTTTTGAATTTTAAATTATTCAAAAATCAATTTTGTGTGGTAATATTTTTGAAAGTAATGGCGGAAAAATATCAAAATTTCACTTAATGTTTAATTAACTAAATTTTTTTAAAAAATCGCATTTTAGTCGAAGAAGTCAAAAAATAGCTTTAGTTTCATCGTTCTGCCCTGTCGAAAGCCAGCAAACAGACACACATTAGCTTTTATTAGTAGTAGAAACTACCCGCTTTTGGCGAACAGCTGATTCGCTTGCAATAATGACCGAGTTCCTTTCAATTGAATCTCCTATGCATAGCTTGATATTGATGGTTATCTTAATAAAGTATTTTGAATCTTGAAATTAAGGTTTTCATTGAATCAGAGGAAGACAACTACACACACTTTCACCGTCATTATTAGTAGAGATTAAGCGTTGATAAACAGAAACGAAACTTAGGATTTCTGAGAGGGGAAGATCATCACATCCAAACCCAAGGTAGTTTTCCTCCTTCATTTTTTTATCTATCAGGTTATATTTTTAGAGCTACACTACAAGTATAGATATGCGTCACGTCCGTGAAAACTGTGATACGTCCGTGACAAGTTTGATACGTCCGTGACAAGTGTGATACGTCCGTGACAAGTGTGATACGTCCGTGACAAGTGTGATACGTCCGTGACAGTACCGTGTCTAAAACAATGCAGAGAGGGCTTCTGTTTTCAGGCCTGCATCTGATGGAGTACTTTGGGACTGCTGTATCGTTCATACAAAAATGAAAGTTTGGCTTCTAATGGGATGAATGCTCTCCAACTCACTCAAAAATTTACTTCTCCTTTTTAATGTTATGATGCATATTTGAAGCAAAATTGCACACCATTAAGATCGAACATTTTAACAAGACTATGAAAGATAAAAAATAGTTTAGAGTGATTCGCTTACGAAAATTTTGCAAAATTTGGTTATCGAATTTGAGCCTAAATTTGAAGAAAGGCGTAAAAGTAAGCAGTTTATTTCCGAGTTGTCCTGCTTAGTGTTTTTTCATGCTACTAGGGCCACTTTTTCTTCACTCGTTCTCTCCGTTAGGAGATAGGTGCATCGAATAGATATGTTAATTGCCGCGGGCGATAGAGGCATCGAATAAGGAACGGCTGTCGTGTTCGGGGGGAGCAAATTCTGTTATCGATGAAATGACACCGAAAATTTTTAACAACGCCGAGGTATCGAGGGTTTTGTGTACAGAATGGGTGAAGTGAAAGATGGTGTGCTTCGTTTTCGATAGCTGAAAAACTATTGCGGCGCATGAAGCCAAAATTAATGGACATTCATTTTAGACTATCACAGAAGGATTGCGGAAAAAAGAATTAGTTCGCAAAGTGGCCACCAAATGACGCTACATTTACAGTTACATTCAGCTGGCAATGAAAAGCGCAATTGTGGGTGAAAAGAGCTTCATTAATGCTATTAAAACGAAGTTTGATATGCTTGCTGGCCTTGAACTGCTTCCAAACTCTGTATTCCATTAGCAGCATGTTTAACTACAGAAAGCAACAAATCTATTATTATACTTGCTGCGCGGTTCGGCTTTGCAAGGACTATCTCGAATAATGCGTCATTCTCTGGTGGAGAGAAGTGAGGTCACGTGACATATGCCCAACATTCTCTTCTAAACCTGAAACACTTTCCTAAACCTCAGGTTTCAACTGTGAAAGAGAAACACGCAATTAAATATTTGTTTAAACAATGAAAACGGTTTCAATTGCGCTGCAACAATAAAAAGTATTCTTGTAAATTATACCAAAAATATTTTTAAATTAATATCTTGTTATATTTTTAATTTTAATTAATATCTTTTTAACTAATTGTAATTTTGGAATTTATATGTTCAAAACGGATGCCTTGGACCATTTCCCATCTTTTGTTACTTTCAGCGTGCTTCTCCGTTTAGAAATTCGTGAGAAGATAACCTCACATACATTTACATACGTTGAATTTTACCAGTGTAGACTAGCTGCGTGGCCCGGCGCTACATGGGCTCTCTCGAATAATGCTTCATTCTCTGGCGGAGAGAAGTGAGATAACGTGACACATGCCCAATATTCTCTTCTGAATAAATAAGGAGAAATTAGCGGTTCAAACATTCCGTCCTCAAAAGCGCATAGAAATCGACTTATTTTTAAAAAAATCGCAAAAAATACAAAAGATCGTCATTTTGCACTATATGTATATCAAAACAAACAAGAAACAAAAGACAAAAATTTAATAAATTGAAAAATATCTTGGCGAGCCGCTCGTCAGGAAGGGATGCCCGCCTTTGAAATTAATAAGAGCTTTTTTCCGGCTAACGACTTAAGAAAAAATGTAAAAATTTTGTCGCTATCCCCTCACAGAGCACAAAACAATTAAAAATGGAAAAATTCTGGAATAAAATACAAATACAATAAAAATGATTTAAAAAGTCGAAAGCAAAAAGTCCGAATACATAAGACCTGGATTAAAAATAATACAGTAATATTCACAAAATAATACAGGAGAAAAAAAAAGAAAAAGGCTTACCACCGCCAGGAATAAGCACACGAGACTGTAAGTCGCACGAGGAAATGTCGCCAAACCAGTAATTGTTGTTGCAAAACAGAGGAAGAAAAGGAGAAAAAGGCCTTGCTGATAGCCCCTAATTTACTGGTTGAGATGTCGTCGCACAAAGTTTTCGGGAATACCATTTTTTAAAAGTTGAGCAAACAAAATCTTTGATCGTCTCGATTTTGAATTTTCATTTGAACAAATAGATTTAATACGAGAAAATTGAGTGAGAATTGTGTTTCTATAAACCTTAACAGAAATATTAGAAGACCAATAGGAAAGTTGATTGACACTAAAATTAAAATCCTTTCCTTTGCCGTATATATCGATACAAAACTTATTAACAACATGTTTAATATCCAGATATAAAAAAATTCGCTTCAAACTGATTACTGTTTGTTTGTTTAAGAAGCAAGGTTGAAGGATAAATATTTTGCCACGTATTATTAAAAGTTCCATGATTAAAAACAATAAGATCATCTACATATCTGAAAGCCGGAGGATGAAAAAGTAAATAATTCTTTTCACAATAATGAAGGAAAAGGTTAGCTCTAATAGAAGAAAAAGAAGATCCTTGCGGAATATCATGAGATTGGAGAAAAATACTTTCCCCATTGTAAATGAAATTATTAAATATTCAAAAATTACATAATTTATCCCAATACTCAAAAGAAGTATTGAGAATATTTTTGTAATAAAAAAAGTAAGAGTTAAGAACCTCTCGAAGAGTGACTAAAGGAATGCTTGTAATAAGATGTTTGAAGTCGAAAGTCTCAATAGAAGAAATACTGTTTTTATTATTGTGAATGAAATCAATAACCGGTTTTTTATTGATAATGATCCAAGTGAAATTATATATACATATTCTGGATTGTCTTTTTCATTGTAGTAATAGTATTAAATCAAACTATCTTTTGTATTTCATTTGTATGATTATTAATAAGGTAACTTTATTTTTTTGTTAATTTTTAGATTAATATGTATATATGAAAATATAACACATGTTTTGATTATTTGAAATATTTAACTATATATATATACCTATACACACCATGTCCTTTCGAAAGGAATTGTCTATCCGATTCTGGAATTATTTTTTGTCTGACTTTAGTACGGAGGGAAGAAAATAACCCGGCGTTGCTCGAAATACATATTTTTTCATATGCTCGCCTTCAGTATATTTTTCTACAAATATATTCTCTTTTTTCCTAGAAATATCTTCTTTGAATCCTATATTGTTGAATTAAAAGTTTCAAATCAAGCCTCTTTACCTTGAAACAATCTGGTTTACATACATACGAGGGTAAGTCATTAAGTAAGTCTCAAAAGATAAGAAAAAATAATTTACCATGATAATCACTTGGAAACAATTTTATTTTTCAACATAATCTCCTCCAATGTGGATGCACTTATCCCATCGTTTTATCAGCGCCCCAATTCCTGCTGCATAAAATTCTTTGGGTTGCTGTCTCATCCACAGTAGGATTTCGTGTCAAACGTCGTCATCATCTGCAAAGTTGTTGTCTTCATCCTCAAGATGTTGTTTTAGTTGACCAAATAGATGAAAATCGCTTGGGGCTAAATCGGATAGGTCAGTGCTACAGCATCCACCTTTTAGCCAAGACTTAGCCCCCAGCGATTTTCATCTGACGATGACGATGAGATGATGAAGACGTTCAACACGAAGTCCTACTGTGGATGAGACAGCAACCCAAAGAATTTTATACATCTGGAATTGGGGCGCTGATAAAACGATGTGATAAGTGCATCGACATTGGTGGACATTAATTTGAAAATTAAAATTTTTCCAAGTGCTTATTATGGTAAATTATTTTTTCTTATCTTTTCTGACTCACCTTCGTGTAAACGCACAGACACACACACACACACACAATCAAATTATAATAATGCAGATACTTTTATTTAACAACTTGTTTCATGTTTGCAAAGACGGAATTTTTTAATCGATTTTTCTCACTCTTTCTGATGTGATGGAATTCCGAAATTCTGTGTGCTCATGTATTCTCAATGTCAATGCACTATTTTAATATTATCGGAACTTAATCATAAGTTAACAGATTCTTTTAATTAAATTTTGAATCCATACCGATGTCGCCATTTTTTGGCGAATTTGAAAAAAAAATGATTTCACGTTACCTAGATATTTATCATAATGAATTATAAATTCATGTTTAAAAAGTAGAAAGTAATTAAAATAAAAAAAAAACTCTACTCTTTAGAATCCTAATAAAAGTGTAAAAATTGTTTTAGTCAAATTTATCTTACATAAAAAGTAGTAATTCTGTATTTCAAAGTGTAATAATTTTTGGAAAAATTAATATAATTCATTTTCATATAGTTAAACGCAAATAGTTGAAGTTTTGACTTCTTTACATTGTCACAATGTCAAAATTAAATTCATTGGTAATTTTTGCAACTAATATTTTTTGTTGTATTCACTTTCATTAGATTTGAAGATCCGAACAGAAAATATAGTACCGTTATCTTAATTACAGATACTTCCACACAGGGAATGTTATTTTATTATCACTGGGTATAACCGAGAGCTCTCTTGGGCGGAAGGAACATCATATTATAAGTTTTTTAATTCGTCAGTCATTCGATCATAGTTGGTATAAATCATTCGGCTGAAACTAGTGACGCTACTCTCACAGACACAGAAGAATTTGCATGCTCCGTGTTTATATCGCTGCATGCAAATAGCTGACTATTTAAAATTCCGATAGTGCAAAAATTAACAAATAGGTTGTTTCTGTTAATTTTTTGTGCATTCATTTTCCAAGCCTTGAATTGTTTGAATAGAAGATGTGGCGTTGTTCTGTTCTACTGTTTAAATTATAGATCCTCCTCAAAAGAGAAAAATAGTTTGGAACCACCGGCAAGAGAACTTTAGGAGGATGATTTCTAATATTAAAAGAACATTTCCCCCGAAAGAACCTTTTGTAATAAGAGCCGAGAGATCTGAAATTGCATAAAAAAGGATTACAAATAAATATTCAGAATTTCAGGAATTTTTTGGGGAACTTATAGGGTGAAATAAAAAAGAAGAATAAGTAAAGGAGAAAAAAAGAACAGCCTCACACGCAAAAAATACTGTACACCTACACATGTTTGGTCACTCCTTTGGTCATAAACAACAAAAAATACCAGAAAATTAAATTTTTATTAAAAATTGGATGTGTGAAAGCATTTAGAATTTTTTTTTATCTAAAAAGGCCTAAAAAATGCTACTTAGATTTTGATTTCAAAAATGTGTTTAAGAATTTAATAAGACGTCATACTCGACAACTTCGATTAATAATCTCAAGTGAAAATAAACTTCTACAACAATAACTGAATATAAGATTGTTGGCGATTTAGAAGGAATAAAATCCCATCGCACACAACCTCCTTTACCACGTCTCTAAAATTATATCCACTTTAAGAAGCCAGCTGATCCTCATAGTTGTAAAAATCTTCATCTAGTAATACAATCATTTCATACACATGTTTATTTTTTTAAAAAATTATGATTCCCAACGAATAACTCGCAGAAATAAAGTGCAGATAAAACCTGTGGTCCAAACAGATTAACAGACTTGTTTCTTCACTTCGATGCCCATATAAAATTAACAGAACTAGAAATAATTTTTAAACACATAAACCTAGTTATAAATCTTTCATCTGAACTTAATCGTTAATAAAAGTAAATATTTACAAACACAGCGTCAAATTTTTGCTCTATATAAGCAGAGTGTGACTTGTTGGAGGCATCATCTGACCAAAAGCAACACAGCAGTTACTTCTAGCTGAGCTTCGCTTTTTTCGCAAAAACCTCCAAAATGTCCGTCATGCAAAGCGTTCTCATGATGCTCTCCATCTCTGCCATGATGAGTAAGTAAAATTCTTAATATGCCCTTTTAAAATCATGTTCTGTAGAATGTAAAATCCTAGCTGTCGGGAGACTGATTTGTGGTCCACGTCTAAAGGAGTTGTCTTTCAGAAAGTCTAAAAGTATGCTGCCATCTCTATTTTCCAAAAATAAGTTTTTTCAAAGATTTTAAGTCTACTTTACTCTCGTCATATCTCACCACCATAAATTAAATACTAAACACAACTACTGAACACTTCACAGTTCTTTTTTTAAATCTTATTTTGGCTAGATATGAGAGAAAATCTACTTTTCCTAAAATTTTATTTTGTGGAGATGGCTACTTTTTCAGCTACAGACAAAAGCATGCGTCGGCTTTTTTCAAGATAGCCCTTAAACACAATTATTAATCTAATTTTGTCTAAACTAAATCGTGCAAAAATAAGCAAAAAAAAATTTTTTGAAACAATTAAATTAAACTTTACTTTAAATTAAGAACAATGATAGCAAATCTTAAATATTTGGAAGACGTTTTATTCGTTTCTACCCATTTTATAAGTTCTTTTTCAATTTCTCATAACATAGTGAAACATATAATCGTGATGAAATTTAGATTGTATGCACTCTTTATGATTGTATATTAAAAATATTTGCCAGTGAACGAGATGTACCAAAATACTTCAAGATAAAAGACTTAAAAAAATATGAAAATATTATATCCGTTTTGCTTGTAAAAGCTGAAAATATTTAAAAATAATAATAGAGACCTACAACATTTCAGTTACTGAATGTAACTAAAGTATATCCAAAACAGCGTATATCGGGTTGGGGACGGAGGTACAGATTTCAAGGGCTCCTGTCTTATGAGACGCCCTGGGAATAAAGTTTAAGTGCATTTATGTCATTTTTTAACCTTTATTAACTTTTGATCTAGAGGCGACTGTTTTCTTCTATACCCTTTTAACACCGTGTTTTTTTGGGAAGATGCGACATAAATTGGACTCTCCCAATCTGGGTGGTAAGTAACCCCACCCCCTGCTATAACCTTCCCTTAAGGCGCACAGAAATGGGCTGTGATGGGCAAGGAAAATTGGACCCCCTAACACACTTATCTCCGAAGCGATCTCAAAACCTCATCTCCCCTCAAAAGAAGCCATCCGTCTCAGACCAGATTGATGTTGAGGCGAAATTTCTATAACGCCTCCGACCGCTTCGCTGGATTTGAGAGGGTTAATGAAATTTCAAAAGTGTAAACGTCAAATGCCATTTACACATCCTGAGCCATTGATGACTGGGAGCCAAAAAATCATATTATGCACTTGATGGCACTTAGTCTCGCTATGCCACTGATCTTAAAATTCGTGAAATTTTATGTAAAATAATTAATTGTATTTTATTTTGTGCAAATTTTAATATCCTTTCTCAGTAACAGAATGGAACAGATGATTTGGCTACGTCCGGAGAATTAGGAGATTAATGAACTTTGCGTCTAAATTGGATTAGCGTTTAAGATATCATTTCGAAACTAGTACAAAATTTAATGACATTTCTAAGACAGTTCAAATTAGATACTATATCGCCTTCTCCAAATTCTCCAAAGTGAAATAAAAAGGACACAGAAGACACTTTGTTGCACCTGTCAGGCTGATGACACAACACATGTCCCTGAACACACGGTCTGTTATTGTACTTCGTTATTTAATAGAAGAAGAAATAATTAGTAATTGAGAAAAATATTTGAACGCTTTTGGGGGTATTCTTTATTCCGGAAACTTCAACTGCAGATGGTGCATCTAGATGTATTTTAGAGCAGTTGCATGCTATCTTTCAAGATAATGAACAAAATTACTTAATTCAATTGATGGTGCGAATGTCACGAGTAAAAATTAGGATAAAATTAATAATTTTTCAATCTTGCACATATCATTTATTTTTGTGCTCATCAATTATATCTTATTATGAAAAATCAAGCAAGTAATATCCGCAATTGAAAAGCATTTTTTTCTAGTATTATGGGTATATCAATATTTTTCTCAGGATCACGAAAACGTGAAACAGTTCTTCCTAAATGTATGAACACTACCGTTTCGTGACCATTTACCGCTTATTACATAGTGAAATTCAGCGTACCAGTAATCAACGAAGTAAATTTCAACCCTTAAAATACTGCCTTGCTGAAATTAAGTCAAGTTCAAATTGCAATCATACTGTATCATAAACTGCAGGTCTATTGAAATATTTAATTAATAAGAAAATTTTCCTTGGAGCTAATTCATCAAATAACGTTGAAATAATTTTAATCAAATTTTCAATAAAGCGCAAAAACCGCGTATCTGAAATTCCATTTGGTTGAAATCCACATATCTGCGTCCATTGATATCGCCGACGGATTCGAAGTCGCTTATGACAGAAAAATAAAGCTAAATGGCTTGCTGCTAAAGTATATGATATGGCAGACACAACCTATTGAGGTTCAAAATAAAATAAATACGATTTATCTGATAAAAATGGGAATTTGGTCAAATTTTAAGTATGACCCCATTATGTATTTTAAGTTATCTTTGACTATGACATCTTTGTTGTATAGTTTACATTAACTGCCATCGTGCTTTTTGATACTGACGATTTGTCATCTGTTGGCTATATAATAAGGCACCGATTGGTGGATTTTCACCAAGTGGAATTTTTGATATACGCCCTTTTGCACTTCGAGTGAAGAAATGCGATCTCTTGAAAGTGAAGTTTAAAAAGTTCACGAACATACACAATTTTAAAATTGCTATTTTTAAAATAAGGAATTTAAAATATTGCGAAAAGTTTCCAAAGGTACTCGCGACTGATTCAAAAAAGGTGCCTATAAAGTTTCTATTATTTTATTGTATTTTATTAAGAAAACAAATGAATAGACAAATCTGTGAAAATTATTACCAAATAAGAAAAAGATATTGATGGGTTTTTTGCCTCATTCAATACATTTCTATATGGGCACCATTAGTTATATGAAGCACATAAAGATAGTGTTCGATTTCTTGCCATATTCTCTGTAGCAGAGCGCAACATGATAGTTAAAAGAAATTTTTAAATAAGTTTTTAAGTGATTTCCTTTAGGTAAGTTATATCCTATGTATTTGTTCAACGCCGGCAGTTCTATTTAATAATTCGCTGCAGCGGTCATACTGGCTATACCTTACTATAACCGGATTATTTCCAAAAGTTTTCATCTGAACTGGCTTCTTTATTTTTATAAAATTCATAATGAAATCTGTGTGGGTTTGCCTAATCTAGAGCGTCTTGGAACGTCCATTGTACCTAATAAAAGGAAACGGGAGTGTACTGAGCAAGGTTATGGAGATTGTCCCGGGCACAATCGCTGGAGCGATGTGTTAACTTCACCCATTAGAACGAGACACATTCCACAATACTATATTCTTAGGGTTTCTCTTCAACGACCTCTCTTTCATCAACATTTTTCGACTTGAAATACACAAATGCAATGCCGACATAAATTTTGATACTGACTGAGTATTTAGGACGAATTTAAGTAACATCTCTTCAATTGTCTTAGGAAGTTTTTGAAATTGCAAATAGATTTTTTTGGCACCCTTTATGTGCGTAGTTGTCGATATGAAAAAGAAGTATTTTTTTCTAAACATCTAGTAGCTACTAAATTATTTAAAGAGATTAAATTTGCCTGTTTAAAAAAGTGTCTACAGAAGAAATAAATTTCACCACGGAAGCATATCCCAAGATTAGACAAACAAAGACTTAAAACTGCATTTCGATTATTTTAAAGTTGATCATATTGG